>CM033643.1:40286918-40301105 GCA_019512145.1 Engystomops pustulosus
AAGTCCAGATAACAACATCACACGTCGTCCAGCAGATGTAACTTGCTGCATCTTCCCCTCCTGTGTTTTTCTCCATTTGCGACGTATACTGTGCATATTGAGACAAAAATCATGCCTCTATCTGCCAGTATATGTCTGTGAATATGTTCAGTGAACACACTGGGAGCTTCCTGCTGTATACATTAAACAATGGGGCTCATATCAATTCAACCGACCATATATTTTTGGAGTGGGGGGGGGGGGACTGGAGGAAAGCCACGCAAACACGGAAAGAACATACAAACTTTTTGCAGATGTTGACTTGAACCCAGATCCCCAGTGCTGCAAGGCTGTAATGCTAACCACTAAGTCACCGTGCTGCCCATGTAAAGTTATAAACATGCTGTGTCCCAAAATGCCTTTTAAAATTTATATAAATTTGGTATCTCCGTTACTGTACCAGCCCAAAGATTAAAGGGACGGTGTCAAAGTAAAAAATGGAAAAAAGGCATCAGTGGCAAGTGGTTTTTCAATACCAAGTTATCATAAATGGATACATTGTGCAAAATGATACTACTAAATAAACAACAGATCACCTCTCCAATTTGGACATTGGGAAAAATATGTGAATTAATATTTATCAGCATCACTCTGCGTTATGTATCTATTTATAAAATGTATCATTTCATAAAATTAATATCTGTAATTATTTCTCAGTGTTTGATATGATTGGTTCATTGTACTGGTAAATATTCGTAATTATACTGATGACGGGAGATATAATGAAGAACATCCAGTCCAAAACATGAAAGCGGGTGTACTTCTGAAGGTACATGACAGACTCGCCTCTGACACCTTAGTTATTGCAATGCTTTACAAGTAAAACATAAACGTTAGTACAGTAGTACGATCCCTTCGCTACTGCGCTTCTATGGGGACACTGTGTCACAGATTCTGACGTATTTGATATCAAGGATTGTACTGCAGGCAACACCTAGTTTTTCTTCTAAATGATTCACAATGGAGCAGACACTAATGCATGGCCGACGCCAGCACCCGGCTTACCCGGGCAAGTGCCGGGCCCCAGAGCTTCCAGAGGGGCCCACGGCGCACGCTGGCCCGATCTTAAAACTCAATTACATCGGCTTCCTTGTGCCGCCGATGTCATTGAGAGCCGGTGTGCTGGCACGGGTGACAGGGGGCGGCGGCGCAAGCGGGACCTTCGGAAGACTCTGCAAGTGACAGGCAGAGCGTCTCTGTGCAGGACGCTGGCCGGCCACGTCATGACCTCACGCCGTCAGCGTCCCTGCTGCCGCACAGAAGACGCTGCCCTGAAGATTGGGGCCCCAGAAGAGATGAAGAGGAGAATAGAAGAAGAGCGCGGGATGGAGCCCTGGACCTGCATGAGGTGAGTTAACGTTTATTATTTTTCTACTGCCCACTATATGGTTCCTAATTAATGGAGCCTGGATGTTACAGGTAAAAGAAGCTGTATATTAATCTGAGGGGCTGTATATTAATCTGAGGAGCTGTATATTAATCTGAGGGGCTGTATATTAATCTGAGGGGCTGTATATTAATCTGAGGAGCTGTATATTAACCCATTAAGGACGCAGTGTTTTATATTCATTTTTTCGCTTCACACCTTCTAAAATCTATAACGTTTTCATTTTCCCATGTTCATAGCTGTGTGAGGGCTCTATTCTGCATAACAAACTTTACTTCTCAGTGACGCTAATTATTATTCCATGCCGTGTACTGGAAAGCTGGAAAAAATTCCAAATGTGGGGAAAAACGCATTTGTGTCACTTTATTGTGGGCTCAGTTTTTTCCATATATGTAGGTTTTATTGCATTTTAATACAAATGAAAACTTTTTCATACTATGGTGTAGGAGCTGTGTGTGAGATGAGCTGACGTTTTCATTGCTACCATTTTGAGGACTGCAACTTTTTGATCACTTTTTATAAAAAAAAATTAATGTGATGTAAAGGTGGCGTTTTGGCTAATTTGGCGCCATCTTCCATTATGGGGTTCACCATCAGGAAAAACCATTTTTATATTTTGATCAGGCAGCTTGAGAAGCTGTGATGCCTGTTTTTGTGATTTTTACTGTTTATTTAGTTGTATATAAGTTTTAGGGAAAGAGGGGTGAATCTTATGGAATTTATTTTTTTTTTATTTTTTTTAGACCCTCTAGGGTATTTTAACTCTAGATGGCCTGATCGCTCCTACCATATACTGCCATACTACTAAATTGCAGTATATGGCATTTTTACATAGGATTCGTTACAATGTGTACATGTACGGTATAAAGAACTTAGAGGTTAATTCATTAAATTCTATATTTTTTTTAATGCCGCCACATGAGTTTACTGCTAAGGGGCCCACTGAGGCTCTGTCGCCCAGGGGCCCACTGAATCCTGGAGCCGGCCCTGCACTAATGGATCCCTTTACAAATTCATGGAGTCTATTATTCAGTATCAGTCGTCAAATAAATTGGGCAAACCATCTTACTTTGAAAGTATGGCATGGAACTATTACACTATGTGAATCTAGCCTAAGGCCTAGTTCACATCTGTGGCTGGGCTTCCCGTAACACTCTCTTTTTAAGGAGAGCATAACGGAAGCTAAAAAGGGAAGGTATTTGGTTGACCTTAGACTTTAATGGCTCTTACATAACTTTCTGTTACACATCTGTAATTAATAGCAGAAAAAAGGCCAGGGGTGCCGCACTATTTTTACTGCTATTAATATGGGAATGTCTCATGTAACCTGTTCAATGCGATGTTTTAACTTAGCCTCAGCTGTTGTAAAACCTATGACTGGGTTAGGGTACATCCACATGGCCCCTGGGGGACTGCAGCCGCAAAAATGTCCTCATAGACGGCAATGGGGCCCTTACATGTATGGCACCATGTTTTGATAATGCTTTAGCTACATTGATGCAGAAACATATCTTGTTTAATCCCTGAACTGAGTGGTTTTGCTGAAAAAACAATTATAAAATTCAGGACCTTGGGAAATTGTGTCCCTACATAAATACATTACACACGGAGCTTCCAGAACTAATCAATCTGAGCTGGATGACTCACAGGGAGACGGCAGGATCGCCGGACGAGGGCGCGCAGCTACGCGGAGCTGCGAGCCGAAGATGGGTGAGTAGGAGGGGTAAAGTGGCTACCGGGGCGTGGAGTAGCCGCCTCGTGTAATCTCATATGCGGCTACTTCACGCCCCAGTAGCCGCATAAGTAAATTTGAATAAATATCTAATAAAAGTTATCAAAAAAGTGCAGGGACGTGACGATTAGTCCTTAAAAGGGCTATCCTCACGTCCCATTGATCCACCTACCACCCGATCTACCTTTATAGGTAGATTTGTGGTGGTAGGTGCCCTTTAAGCTAGATAAATACTCTGTAGTTAAATAGTAAATTAGAGAATCTTACTGGGTGTCTGCCTGATGTTTCTATAATTACGAGCAGAGATCGATACATTCAGACAGATTTTAGTGTGCAAGTCAAAACTGTACAAAATACAAAAACTACAGAGATAGGGAACAAGTTGAGGTTGGATCCTGCCCATCAGGGCTCTCAATCTTTATGAGAGGGTAGATGTATACACAAGTTGAGGGAACATGGAAGTGCAATTATTGCATGTTGTAGGCTATATTACTTTTTTTAATCAATTATTTCAAGGAAATCTACCACTTGTTTTTAAACATGCCTTGATAATGCTTTAGCTACATTGATGCAGAAACATATCTTGTTTAATCCCTGAACTTAGGGGTTTTGCTGAAAAAACAATTATAAAATTCAGGACCTTGGGAAATTGTGTCCCTACATAAATACATTACGCACGGAGCTTCCAGAACTAATCAATCTGAGCTGGATGACTCACAGGGAGAACTAATCAATCTGAGCTGGATGACTCACAGGGCTATGGTGCAGCGATCGCTTACTTCTGCCTGTCAGAGACAACACAGTGATGATGTATTCTCAGCTTATGCTGGGCGGGACAAGGCTGGAGCAGTGCATAATTAGGGTGAGGAGAAGCCAGCCTGGCCAGCCACAGGAACGAAAGAGTCTTATAATCATAATTTTATAATAGTTTTTTCAGCAAATCCACTCAGCTCAGGGATTGAATAAGATGTGTTTCTGCATCAGTGTAGCTACAGCATTCTCCAGGCATGTTTGCTTCATACTGCATATGTATGCATAAAGCAAATTGTAGATTTCCTTAAATTAATTGTTAAATTACAGAGCAGTGGGATAAATCACCATACCAAATATCTCTATAAAAACAGTAACATTTAACTACTTCTTTTACATATTTTGCAATCCTTTTCTAAATTATGTCTAATAGACTGTGTTTCAATATCATATTTCATTATCACTTCTCCTTTAAGGCATAATTCTTCTTGAAGCTAAACATACCTTAAAAGGTCACAATAATATTCCTGATCCTGAACATTAAAAAAGTAAACCAAATAATAACATTTTGATAGCACTCACCACTTGGGAATAGCACTATGCTGGATATTCTGGCAACATTCTCTCAGAGATGGGAACATGTTTAGACCAGAATGGAGTGAAACATGACTTTACTGTTACGTCTTTGCCTGTATCGTCTTCTGTCCGCGGTATGCGGCTTAGAAGGCGTTGAGGTTGTTGTGTGTGAACTGGGACTGGGATTGCTGCAGGGTTGATTGTTGCACCACACCCGCTTCCCTGCAGTCTAGCAACGGTTTACCTGCTGTGAATGACAGATCTCTCCTCCAGTCATCTTGAGGGGAGGTTCCCCAATCACCTATATTACTTCCAAGCACAGGTTCCTCAGCGCTGGTAATACTCGTATTTTCAGCTCCCCAGTCCTTTCAGCGTTTTGTTTATATATTGACTTCTCTGGCATTCTGACTTTGGCTTTCGATACTTACCTCGGCTTTCGCTTTCTGATTCTGCTTATATATTGCTCTCTCCGTTGTGACCCGGTTTACCTGACTTCGCTACCTGTGTGTATTGTTTGTTTGTCGTGTTCTTTGTCTGCACTTTGGCCTAGGAAGGGATCGTCTTTGTGGTTGTCCCGTATCATTAGGATACCGGAGGCAAGTAGGCAGGTGACAGCATTGGGGGGCTCAGACTTAGGGCTCACTGTCTGGTTTGTTGCCCCTGAATCCCCGAGCCTTCATTACATTTACAATGTAAAATTAGAAGTGGTATAATAGAAAAATTCCTCTATTATATAATTTAATTTATTGAAGTAAATCTATTGGATATTGTAAGAAATAACTGTTTACAAAGAACACTGTAAAATGCATCTAATTGTATTACCCAATGGACGTCTCACAGACTTCATACAGGTTTTGGCATTGATACGCCTAGCACACATGGTGACTAATTATAGTTGATGTCCCTGTGGTAAGGGATTAGGCTTTATGTGCCAATACCAGGACATGTTTATTACCCCAAACCTTAGACCTCAGTTGGCGTAACGGAGCCTGGCAAAGAGGAATCAGCGTGTTCAGCTGTGTCTATCACAGCTCTAGATCCTGTCATAGATAACCATGAGTGTAAGGTGTGTCTTCGTCTCTTAAAGGATCGGATGCCCCATGCCACTTACCTGGGGATACCAATGCCTCCTTCGGGCAGTCAGGACTCTGCCAAGGCTCCATGGGTCGGACAGAATGTCCCAGCCGTAGACGTTCTGTCTGACCATGTAGATGCTCTGAGCAGGCTATGAGCATAGCCAGACGTTTACACTGCTTACAAGCATTCCTTGTAGAGCAGTGTTTGGACTAAACCAACAGCAATCATGAGCAATTAGGTGGGTTGGCAAATTCAAGTTTGTATTACAGTGACAAAACAGGTACAAAAAATTTATGTTGTGGCTGACACAACACTTATAACGCATGAAAACATACTGAAAACAACTGAGCCTACATTTTTGGTATCTCGCGTCGTAACAACTGTTATAATGAAAGAGATACAGAATAGCAAGGCAGACTGGGCTGTAAAAATAAACCCTGACAAAGGTTTGAATCGAGGGAGAATCTGTATTGTACCCTTTAGAAAATACCTCTGTAAGAAATTGATAAGAAAATGTACGTGCTAAACCCAAGACCGTTAGAAAAAGCAACACTTCTTCTACAGAAAACATAAGCCCTAACCACGTTGATTTGTTTAGTCGCCAAGAAAATAAAACGTTAGCTCAAATAATATGTTGATGCTAAAATTGTGAGCAATGATATCTCCAAATAGATTTTATATTCTGTGAAAAATGGGGAAATAATAAAATAAGCAATTCATGAGATTTTCTAATAATCGTGTGAAACCATGTAGAATAAAAAATTAAACACACTGTATATACTTGTAGTATAAGCTGAGATTGACAGACATATTTTGTGTGCTGACAAAGCCCGCGGCTTATTACTTTGGGTATATTAGTATACAAAAAAGAAGTAGTCCTATTACTATCCCCAGCCAGCTTGGGGTTCCTGGCCGGGGTCGCAGATCATGTCTATGCAATCTGCAGGAAACAGCACTATGGTGAAATCAGCCCGGACCACTGCTACATCTAGTTTGAGCTGTGTTCAGATTGCATATATGCGTGCAGCTGTTTGGGCCCATCCAGGAACTCCGAGATGTGAGGTGTGTGTCGGAGAAGAGTGACGCTGGAGGTCAGGGCCAGAGGGTTCAGTACTTAACTTTATTTTTTAAGGGGGCTTTTGGCTGGACATGTTTTTTAATGGGGCCATCTGCTTACACACATTCCCTTAAATGGGGGGCACTCTGTGTGGCGCCTATGGTATGGCACTCGGTTGTGACATTATATGTTAATGGATGAGCACTCTGCTGGACCTTATAATTAATCGGGGCATTCTGACTGGCACTTACATTATATGGGGCCACTATGTGGACAGTTATATAATAAGGTGGGCACTCTGATGGAAAGTATGTTTAATGGGAGCATCTTGACTGGCTGGGATTTATTGGTATTGGGGTGACACTAATGGGTGGGTCATGGTATATTAATGGGGGCACACGGCTGGAATTATTAAAGGGGTGACACCGGATGGTCATATATTAATGGGGGGCATGTGTCTGCTGGACACGATTTAATGGGAGCACTGTTGTTGGAACATTTTATAATTGAAGCTGGGGCAAGGTGGAAAATTCATTTTTGAGCAGAGATGTAATTGGACATTTTATTGATGAGGGGTGAGGAATAAATAGATCGTGGTCGAGAGTTGCGGCTCCATTTCATACCCTGGCTTATACTGGGAGTAAATATTTTTTCACAGTTGTTTTTTGGTTAAATTAGTGACCTTGGCTGATATTATCTGGTCGGGTTTTATGTCAAGTATTATGGTATGACTTTTTGGGATGAGAAACAGCCCAAAATTTTTTACCATACATTGGCTTGATTTTCCTCCACCAAAAGAGTAGTATTGTATAGATCTCAGCACTGTTAGCAATAGTGGCCATAACATTATGTATCCAGTGAGAATAAATGTTTAAAATAAAACCATACCCTTGATCAATTTGGACAGATTGACATCTACTCTTGGCTCTGAATGGCGTGCATCCGCCATTCTATGCAGCAGCCGTGTGCCCATATATGGAATACGGTGTACACCCCGGGTGAGACAATTCGCTATCAAATTTTGTCCTTAATCAATTGTTGAATAATTAATTTTTGTCCCAAAATTAATGTATTGTCCAAAATTTTGCAATTGTTCTACCAGCAATTTCATGTGTGTTTTAACCCCATAAACACCTAAAGGGTTACCAAAATTCCTGATTGAGAAGTAGTTTTTCACAACTCTGGGGAGGTAGCGGGTGGTAGTCATGGTGAATATTAACGAGTCGTTATATTATTAAGACCTCTTACAGTACATGTAAAGTTTGAGCGTGTGATTTGGCTTCTTTATACAATTTTGGGGTTTTCAAAAAATTTGGTCCTAATTTTCGAAGTCTCATCAGGATATTATATAGTGAAAGGTATGTAAATGTCTGTAAAAAAAGCTGCAACCATTCAGAATGGGAAATGTATAGATATGGAATTTAATTTGGGGCTAGGACAATGTCGGCTTTATGAAAGTATAGAGAATTTCAGTAATTGACAAAAACTGTCATCCATACAGTTAAACCAATTTGAAGCTCAATGGGGAACATTTACTAAGGGTCCGCACATGCATTTCCGTAGGTTTTCCCAAACTAGTTCCATATTTGACACGAAGTTTAACGGGTTTTTTGACGCACGCGTATTGGATTTTGGCGCAATTGCCCAATGTCAGGAATGGCTGTCGGACAACCCAACTCAGTTCGGACTAAGCGGGATTTCAAAATTCAAGTTGTGTCGCAGACATGCACTCACATAGGTGAGAAGAAGGGAGCACTCCGGTGGAACCCAGCGGGAAGCGACAGAAGCAGGATATAGGGACTGCAATTTAGGAATCTGCTCGTAAGTCATATCGTGGACAACGACGGAGTAAAATGTGTCCCAATGAGTCAATGTTGAAGACACAATCTTAAACTCCCTGGGACATACAGAGTATAAGCCGACCAGAGAAGTATAAGCGGAGACCCATATTTTACCACCAAAAACTGGGAAAAACCTGTGACTTGAGTATAAGCCGAGGGTGGGAATGCTATTGGTCACATGCCCCCACCACAGTAATAGACCAGCCAGCCCCCTATAAATACAGCAATGCCCCCAGTAGGATACACACTGCCCCCAGAGTTATACAGCAATGCCCCACAGAAGGATACACACTGCCCCCAGAAAGTAACAGCACTGCAACCAGTAGTATACAAATCATTGCACCAGCTTGACCCCAGTAGTATCCAGCCTGCGAACAGTTTTTCAGCCTGCCCCAGCGGCCCCCCGTAGTAACAGCATGCCCCAGCCGTCCCCCAGTTAGTATAAGCCGCACAGAATAAAAAAATAAATATATAATCACCCTCGGTGGCACCCGATGCAGCAGGCTGCTCCCCCAATCTCATCGCGGCTCCTCTTCTGGATGAGCTTGATCTTATTGCTTCAGCGCCCTACGCGGTCTTGCGGGTGTTTTGTGCGGTGAGGCGGCTGTGGTGGGGTGTGGGTCGTTGAGATTCATTGGTGTGGTTGGTGTGGTTGGGTGTTGTTGTTTTGCTGTTTGTTGTGGGTGTGTTGGCAGGGGGAAGTGACCTTGGCCGGGTAGACCAAGTGGCTTCTCCCGCTGACTTGCCCCTTGGAAGTAGAGGATTCCTAATTCCATGGGAATTCTTCCTCCCCGGGACTACGCAAAGTGTGGCCGGGGAACAGTGACCTTGGCCGGATTAGGCCAGTGGCTTCTACGCTGACTTGCCCCTTTGGAATAGTAGCTCCTATTCCATGGGCATCTTCCTCCCGGGAACATAATGACAAGTGTGCCGGGGAAACAGTTACCCTTGGCCGGATGGCCAAGTGGCTTCTCCCGCTGACTGGCCACTTTGGAGTAGTAGTCCTACTTCCATGGGCAATTATTTCCTACCGGGACTAATGCCAGTTGGCCGGGGAAACAGTGGACCCTTGGCGGGTAGGGCCAGTGGTTCTCCCGCTGATTGCCCTTGGAAGTAAGAGGCTCTACTTCCATGGGCTTATTCCTCCCCGGGACCTACTGCAAGTGTGGCAGGGGAAAGTGACCTGGCCGGAGAGGCCAAATGGCTGCTCCCGCGACTGCCCCTGGCGAAAGTAGAGGGCTCCTACTTCCCGGGCATTATTTCCTCACCGGACCTACTGCCAAGGGTGCCGGGGAACCGTGACCCTTGGCAGGATTAGGCCACTGGGATGCTCACTGACCCTTGCCCCTGGAGAGGAGCTCTTACTTCCATGGGGCCATTTACCTCTCGGGCACTTAGAGCCAGTGTCTTCACCTTTGGAGGGCGTGTAGATCCTACTTCCATGGGAATTATTCCTCCCAAGGGACTTACTGCCAAGTGTTGTGGTCCGGGAACAGTGGACCTCTTGGCCGGATAGGCCAAATGGCTCTCACGCTACTGCCCCTTTGGAAGTAGGGCTTACTCATGCGGCATTATGCTCCCGGACCTTACTGCAAAGTGTGGCAGGGGAACAGTGACCCCTGGCCGGTTAGCCAACTGGCTGCTCCCGTCTGACTTGCCCTTTGGAAGTAGAGGCTCCTACTTCCATGGGATGATTCTCCCCGGGATCCTAATGCCAGTCGTGCCGGGGAACAGTGACCCGTGGCGGATAGGCAACTGGCTGCTCCCGCGGACTCTTGCACCTTTGGAGTAGGAGCTCTCTTAATTCCATGGGAATTATACCTATCGGGCACTTAGAGCAAAGGTCTGCACACCGGTGGAGGGATCACAGACTCACTACAGGTTTTGTCATTTAACCCCTAAGCACACCTGGGCATATATTATGTCCCTGTGGTAAGATACTTCTTGCAACAGGACATTCTATTACGCCAAACTTCTGGCATCAGCTGGCGAACGGAGCCGGCACTAGAATCAACGTGTCTTCTGTATATCACAGCTCTAGAATCTGTCAAGAATAACCATGGCGTGTAAGGGTCTTCTCTCTAAAGGATCGGACCCCCCATGCCACTTACCTGGGGATACAATCCTCTTCAGGGCAGCCCCAAGGTCTGCCAAGTGCTCCAGGGCAGCCCAATGTCCCCAGCAGTCAGACCCCTTCTGACCATGAATTATCTGAGCATGCATGAGCATGCCAGACAGTTTACACTGCTCTACAATGAATTCATATTGTACAGCAGTGTGTTGGACTTTAACCAACAGCAATCAGAGCATTACTGGGTCAAGTTCAAGTTTGTATACAGTCAAAAAGGTACAAAAAATTTTAAACAAATGTCACTTTCCCATACAAACACGTAATAAAGCATAAAAATACAAAAAAAACCCTACATTTTTGGTATCTCCGCTTCTGTAACAATCTGTATAAAAAAAGAGAAAAAGCAAGGTGAAACCTTACGTCTTACTGCGCATGGGGGAGTATGAAGAGGGCTCACGGGCTGAGCCCTCTTCATACTCACAGGGCATTTGCTTCATAATGAAGCAAACGCCCGTCGCTAACACACAGACTCACTACAGGTTTTGTCATTTAACCCCTAAGCACACCTGGACATATAGTATGTCCCTGTGGTAAGATACTTCTTGCAACAGGACATTCTATTACGCCAAACTTCTGGCATCAGCTGGCGAACGGAGCCGGCACTAGAATCAGCGTGTCAGCTGTATATCACAGCTCTAGCATCCGTCAAGAATAACCATGGCGTGTAAGGGTCTTCTCTCTAAAGGATCGGACCCCCCATGCCACTTACCTGGGGATACAATCCTCTTCAGGGCAGCTCCAAGGTCTGCCAAGTGCTCCAGGGCAGCCCGATGTCCCCAGCAGTCAGACTCTTCTGACCATGAATTATCTGAGCATGCATGAGCATGCCAGACAGTTTACACTGCTCTACAATGAATTCATATTGTAGAGCAGTGTGTTGGACTTTAACCAACAGCAATCAGAGCATTAGTGGGTCAAATTCAAGTTTGTATACAGTCAAAAAGGTACAAAAAATTTTATTTTTTGGCTGACAAACACTTAATAAAGCATAAAAATACAAAAAAACCCTACATTTTTGGTATCTCTGCTTCCGTAACAATCTGTATAATAAAAGAGAAAAAGCAAGGTGAAAGCTGTAAAAATAAAACCTGAAAAAGGTTTTGAAACAAGGGGAATCTTTTATTAATACCCTTTAAAAATACTCTAAAAATTGATAAGAAAATGTTACGTGCTCCAACATAAGACCATTAAAAAGAACAATTCTTCTCACAAAAAATAAGCCCTTAACCACGTTTGTCAGCCAAAAAATAAAAACGTTATGCCTCAAAAAATATGTTGATGCTAAAATTTACAAGATATTCTCCAAATTAGTTTTATATTCTGTAAAATTGGGAAAAATAAAAAAGCCATATACATGAGATATTTCCATAATCGTGGAAACCCATAGAATAAAAATAACACACCGTATATACTTGAGTATAAGCTGAGATATACAGCATATTTTTGTGCTGAAAAAGCCCCGCCCGGCTTATACTTGGGTATATAAAAAAAAAAGAAAGTTAGTCCTATTCTATCCCCAGCACATCTTGTGGTTCCTGGCCGGGGTCGCAGATGCATGTCTATGCAATCTGCAGGCACAGAAACTATGAAATCAGCACGCGGAAACACTGCTACATCATAGTTTGCGTGTTGGCAGATTGCATAGACGTGCATCTGTTGGCCAATCCAGGAACCCGATGATGTGCTGTGCGGAGAAGAGGACGCTGGAGGTCAGCGCCAGAGGGTCAGTACTAACTTTATTTTTTAAGGGGGCTTTCTGCTGGACATTTTTTTAATGGGGCAATCTGCTACACATTACCTTAATGGGGGCACTCTGTTGGGCATTGCATTAATATGGCCACTCTGTTGGACATTATATTAATGGAGGCACTCTGCTGGACCTTATAATAATCGGGGCATTCTGCTGGCAATTACATTAATGGGGCCACTCTGCTGGACATTATAATAAGGGGGCACTCTGATGGAAATTATGTTAATGGGAGCACTTTTATTATTATTGGGCATTTTATTATTGGGGGACACTCTACTGGACATTATATTAATGGGGGCACACTGCTGGACATTATATTAAAGGGGGAACTCTGATGGTCATTATATTAATGGGGGGCATTCTGCTGGACACTGAATTAATGGGAGCACTCTGTTGGACATTTTATTAATTGAAGGGGCAGCTGTGGAAAATTCATTTTTGAGCAGAGACTACTGGACATTTTATTGATGAGGGGAGACTACTAAACATTGTATTAGAGAGTTGCGGCTCCATTTCATACCCTTGGCTTATACTGGAGTTAATATGTTTTCACAGTTTTTTTGTGGTTAAATTAGGTACCTTGGCTTATACTCGGGTCGGGTTATACTCAAGTATATATGGTATGACTTTTTTGTTATGATGAACAGCCCAAAATTTTTTTTACCATAAATGGATTGATTTCCTCCACCAAAAAGAGTTAATAAATCTCATCAATTAGCAATAGATGGCCCAACATTATGTACCAGAAAAGTTTAAAAAAAAAACCCTGTACAATTTGACAATGCAAATCTGCTCTGAATGGCGCCTCCGCCCATTCTATGCCTAGCCGTGTGCCCATATATGGAATATCGGTACACCCGGGAGAAATTCGCTATCAAACTTTTGTCATTTAATCAATTGTTAATGATTAATTTTCTGCCCAAAATTAATGTATTGTCCAAAATTTTTGCAATTTCTACCCTGCACTTTCATTTTGTTTTAACCCCTATAAAACACCTCAAGGGTTACCAAATTCCTTTAAAGTAGTTTTTCACACTCTGGGGAGGAAGGGGTGTAGTAATGGGAAATTTACGAGTCTTATTATTATTAAGACCTCTTACAGTCATGAAAGTTGAGCAGGTCCTTCTTTATACAAATTTTGGGGTTTTTCAAAAAATGGTCCAAATTCTAAGTCTCACAACATACTAGTAAAATATGTAAAATCTTAAAAAAACATGCCAACATAAATTTGGGAAATGTAAGATATGAATTAATTTGGGTGCTAGGACAATCTGCTTCAAAAGTAAAGAATTCAGAATTAACTAAACTCATCCATACATTTAAACCAATTTGAAGCTCAATGGGGCACATTTACTAAGGGTCCGCACATCGCATTTCCGTCGGTTTTCCCAACTATTTCCAATTTGCACCGCATTTAACAGGGGTTTTTGACGCACGCGATTGGATTTTGGCGCAATTGCCAATTCAGGGGAATGGCTGTCGGACAACCCAACTCATTCGGACTAAGCGTGGGATTTCAAATTCAAGTTGTGTCGCAAGACATGCACTCACATCGGGAAGAAGAAGGTGAACTCCGGTGGACCTCAGCGGGGAAGCGACACATGCAGGATATAGGGCACACAATCTTAGTGAATCGCTCCGTACTTCATCCTCGTCGGACAACGACGGAGTAAATGTGTCCCAATGAGTCACAAGACAACAATCTTAAAATCCCTTGGACATACAGAGTATAAGCCGACCCGAGTATAAGCCGAGACCCCTAATTTTACCACCAAAAACTGGGAAAACCTATTGACTTGAGTATAAGCCGAGGGTGGGAAATGCATTGGTCACAGCCCCCACCCCCC
>CM033643.1:40304500-40502850 GCA_019512145.1 Engystomops pustulosus
TTTTCGAGTGTGGGAGGAAACTGGAGGACCCGGAGGAAACCCACGCAAACACAGAGAGAACATACAAACTCTTTGCAGGTGTTGACCAGCGCTGCAAGGCTGTAGTGCTAACCACTGAGCCACTGTGCTGCCTATCAATCTCCATATCATCTATCTCCTATAAGATTCTCCCATATTACAGTTTGTTTTACCATACTAAATGGAGCCTCTTACTGACTGTGACTGATCATAAAAATAGTTTTATTTTGGGGCCCCGCATTTAGTTTTGCCCAGGGCCCCACTTTGTCTAGAACAGGGATTGCTTAGAACATGATTTGGAAATAACACAGCTGTATAGCTTGGAGAGTTTATACTGTCTACACGACCCTGTAAACAGGAACAACAGCACAATTACATGTGAAATGTGTATTAATATGTATGATAATAACTACAAAACAAGGTGCAAGATTTATCAGAATTGTCTGCGAGTAGAACTGTACTATATGCCCCCCAAAACCAATTAGAGCCCAGATTTCTTTTTCCCACAGCTATTTACAACATTAAAGTTGAGCTCAGACTAGCTGCCAGGGGCAACTAGAACAGGTCTGCTCTCATAAAGTTCTGATAAATCTCCCCATTGTCTGTGTGGAAATTGTACTTTCTTTACTCTAGATCAGTGATTTTCAACCTGTGTGCCGCGGCACACTAGTGTGCCGTGACACATGGTTGAGTGTGCCGCGGGGAGCCCCTGTGTAGCATTGCCGCCGTGCCCCCGTGTTTCTGCCCCATACTTACCTCCAAGCCCCTCGTTGGCGATCCGCCCATCTTCTGTAGCTCCTGCACTCCGCGGCCCATGTCACGTGACTGACACGACCTGACTTTAGGTCGCGTAAGTCACGTGACATGGGCCGCGCGGTACAGGTCCTACAGAAGATGGGCGGATCGCCATTAGGAGAAAAGTTACGCAGAAGAAGACATAAAGGGTAAGTATATAAGGTTATTATTTGTATAAGGACCTATTTGGTGGAACAAGCAATTCAGATAAGGTTAGGTTGGTTTGATTGGGTTTATCTCATTTGCAGTGGGGCAACGAAAAGGTTCTTTCACCAACCAAAAATGGGGGAAACATGCGTTCAAATCTCCATAGAAGCGCAATAAGGATATAGAAACCGTCTTATATGATGTTAATGCTGTTCTGTAACTTCTGTGTGTTATAGACAAAGGCATAGAACAGTTGTGCTCGGCTGATTCCATAACTCAGAGAGTGCAAACCGTTGAGACTCCCATCTCTGCTGCATATGAGATGGAATACATCAGTAATTGATGCAGGTTATGTATATTTCATATGTTGTGCATTGCTCAAAAGTCTCGAAAAAAACAAATCTTTACTACAGAACTAAGATTAATATACAGTTAAGATACATAAGTTTCCTTTAAGGGATCCTGTCACCAGGGACCTCATTTTCACTAAAGACAGGTGTAAAACCCATGACACCTGCAGTGCAAAAATGCCTCTCTGCTTTCTAAGCATTTGACTTACAATATAAATGTGTGGGATATACTTACTCTTGCATCCTGACAAAATCCTGGGGTGTTCACAGGGGCTGCTTTGGTTTGGATGCATTTCAAAAAACAACATGTGACTTGTCTGAGCTGCAGGATCTGTCTCCATGTTTGTGTCTGGACAGACTTGTCCCCCCAGTGATGTCAGGCTCACAAGGCTGTGAGCTCTGAAGAAAGAGCAGGAAGGGAGCAGTGTACAGGAGCACAAGGTGGGGGCAAGCTCTGAGGAGTGAGTAACACAGACAAGTCAATGTTGTTTTTTAAAATGCCCAGCCAAACCAAAGCCCACGGCCCCTCGTGAACTACCCCAGGATTTTGTCAGGGTGCAAGAGTAATAGTTATAACAACATATCTATGTGTAATGCAAAGATTGCTTAGAAAAGGAATCAGAAAGTGCAGTTTGTACTGCGGTGTGTATGGAGCTTCGAAACTTGTCTTTAGGTGAAATGAGGTCCCTCGGTGACAGGTTCCCTTTATAGCTGATCCCTAGTGGAAAACAATTAGTATAACATATTCGGTTAGACATTACATTCCTAGCCCTGTCAAATTTATAATTTGCAGTGAGGTTTACAATTTGGTTTCATGGTACTGACAATCTCTCATTGGTCTCTCCAGGAGTTGCTCATTAATAAGCTTTTCGCAGTCTTCGCGGGGACCACAAATTTTTGCTTACCGGGGAGG
Organism: Engystomops pustulosus; assembly: GCA_019512145.1. Classification (NCBI taxonomy): domain Eukaryota; kingdom Metazoa; phylum Chordata; class Amphibia; order Anura; family Leptodactylidae; genus Engystomops; species Engystomops pustulosus. The sequence goes on from CM033643.1 coordinate 40,306,724, forward strand.
TGACAACCAGGAAGCAAAGAAAACATTTATCACTTACCATTGGGATTAGACAGGACATGGGGAATTTCAAGTTTTAGGAAACATATGCTAAATGATTTATAATAAATCTACTTGGAAGCTCACAGCAAAACTTTTTTCCATAAAAATAATGTATGAAATGAATGGACTGATATGTATTGATTATCTAATTTTAAATATGGATTTAATGGATGAGACATAGTTGGGATGATTAGTAAAGAGCTGAAAATTGTGTTTGCTTGCTTACATTTTGTGTTTTCTTTGCATTTTTTTTCTGTGATTTTGTTGATAAAAACAATATTTGGGATATTTACAGTGCTGGAGGAATGCAGATACGAGCTCCCATATTTCAATGATTCTAGAAAAACAATAAGTAAATATTGTTAAATTCATACGAGAGAGAAGCATGAGGGCGAAAAATGCTAGTCATGAGATTGATGCACCAGCGCAGATACGTGGAGAATAGGAAAGGTACTCAAAAGAAACGCCACGTTGCTAGGACGAAAAAAATACAGCTTCGGCACCAGCTACGAACCAAGGAACGGCCTGAGGAAAAATGGCCAGCTCCCGGCCGTTGTCGTTTTTGAATTGTTTGGCGGCCAGAAAACAGAGCCAATCACAAGCCAGGAGAACTCGGCACTCCCAACCAGAATGACGTGTACCCGTTACACGTCGATAGCAAGTGGTTGGCTGGCCAGTACAGGTGACCCTGGGATGATCGACCGCTGGACCGCGCTTGCTCGGATCATTCTGTCTCTGGATGCCGGCTAGGGAGAGAGCGCTGCTGGTCAGCGCACACAGCCGGTAGGGTGTTCTCTTAGGCTTTACTGGTATGCAGGGAAGTGATTCTAATAAGAACCCAACAGCCCTTCTTGAGGGCGACAATAACGGGTTTGTTCTACTTTTTTATTTTAATTTGCATCTTTTACATTTGGGTGAGTTGCAATGGACATTAAGCAGGGGGGGACTTGCTAACCAGTGTGTTAGCCTTTAGTGGCAGCATAATTCCCATAGCAAAAACGAAAAGTGGGAAAAAATTCAGTTAGGGGGTGGACTTTATATTAGCGACAATAAATCAGTGTCATTCATATGGCATGAGTAGTGGGCTTCCTTGCTTACTTGGCTAGAAAATAGCCATAGAGAATCAAACCCGATGCTTGAGCACTACAGTATAGCGTTTCTATATATGATTTCGGGTGATCTGTTGGTTTGGCTTTTTCGTTTCTGATACAGCGGAACATGTATTGCAATTCTGAGCAATTTTGTAGCGAGACTTTGCGAACTACGTCCGCATGTTGTTCTGGCCGCTTAGGGGGACACATATCATAAGCAGAGCAAAGGATGAAGTGGCACGAAAAAACGATTCAGTAGGAGGTGGATTTCTCTTAGGCGAAACTAACCTCCGTGTCAGTTCAAATACTGTAGTCATAGTAGGATGCTGCTTCCTGATCCAACTGGCATAGAGAAAATAGCCTAGGCAGAATACACTACGAAAGAAAAAAAGCTTCTTGAAAGCGTACAGTAGGTTCTATATATTGATTTATGTGTTGATCTGCTGGGTGTGGCTTTCGTTTCTAAGTGCATGTTGTACTTGCCATTCTGAGCAATTTGTAGTGCGACTGAGATTTCCTGCTGTGTTCTGCGCTTTCAGATGGCGCACATATAAACCATAGCAAAGGCTGAAGTGGGCACATGACAGTAGGGGTTGGATTTCGATTAGGCACTAACTCAGTAATTCTTCATCTGAGCTAGTGTGTGCTTCACTTTGATACTGGGTAGGGAAAAGCTAAGACCATAGGAGGAATCGCAAAATAGCGTCTGAAGCCTACATGTGGCAGTTCATATATCGAGGGTCTGGTGTTGAATCGATGGGGGGCCCGCTTTGGTAGTTTTGTCAGGAAGGACTTGCCAAGTCTGAGAAATTGAGAGTAGCGACTTGCGAGCGCTGTGGTCGGCGCCTAGTCAGGCCGAACACTATCCATGCAAAGGCTGAACGTGGGAAATTCAGTAGGGGTTTGGATTTTATTCGCACAACCAGGTCTCTCCTCTGGCACTTAGTCTGGCTTACACATTTGGATATTGGCTAGAACGCTAGCCCTAGCCAAGAGGAGATGCGGAGCGAGGGGGTGGGCGAAAGAACGCACAAAAAAAAAACAACCAAAAAAAAACAAACAATAAAGAAAAAAACAAAAAAAAACACAAAAAAAAACAACAAAAAAAAGAACAAAAAACAAGTCAAAAAAAAAAAAAAAACCAGTTACACTCTCATTTTAAAAATATGTGTAACCAGGGCTTAGGAGTAGAGGACGAGGGCGGGGGGTGGCGTACCAACGACGGCAGGGGGAGGCGAGATGGAGTTGCTGTGGGCGGGGTAGACCCCAATGTGATGAGAGGGGGGGGGGGGGGGAGAGGGGAACGCCGCAGAGATACACTCCCTAGGGAATGTCTCAAGTTATGGGACGTGTGGTAGAGCAGTGAGGCCCCAGGAAAACAGTGAGAAAAAAAACAGGTGATGTGTGGATTGGGTGACAATTGCTGCGAGCATGCCCTGAGTATGTATGATTAAGACATGTCTCATAATTCCTCCAATATTCTCTTATAGGACCATAATGCACCCAGCCACAAAACTTTTACAAGAATGATTTTGAGGAACATGAGAGTGTTCATGGTGTTGGATATTGACATTATCTATTGAGAAGACCTATTTTGGTGAAAAGCAATTCAGATAAGGTTAGGTTGGTTTGATTGGGTTTATCTCATTTGCAGTGTGGACAAGAAAAGCTCTTTCACCACCACAAAAATGGGGTAAACAGTTGTTCATATCTCCCATAGAAGCCAATAAGAGATATAGAAACCGTCTTATATGATGTACTATGCTGTTTCTGTAACTTCTGTGTGTTATAGACAAAGGCATAGAACAGTTGTGCTCGGCTGATTCCATAACTCAGAGAGGTGCAAACCGTGAGACTCCCATCTCTGCTGCATATGACTGAGATGGGAATAACCATCAGCTAATTGATGCAGGTTATGTTATATTTCATATGCTTTGCTTCATTTGCTCGAAAGTCTGAAAACAACAAATCTTTACTACAGAACTAAGATTAATATACAGTATAGATACATAAGATTTCCTTTAAGGGATCCTGTCACCAGGGACCTCATTTTCACTAAAGACAGAATGTAAAAGCCCATGACACCTGCAGTGCAAACATGCCTCTCTGCCGTTTCTAAGCATTTGCATTACAATATAAATGTGTGGTATAACTTACTCTTGCATCCTGACAAAATCCTGGGGTAGTCACAGGGGCTCGACTTTGGTTTGGATGCATTTCAAAAAACAACATGTGACTTGTCTGAGCTGCAGGCTGTCTCCATGTTTGTGCTCCTGTACAGCTTGTCCCTCCCCAGCTGATGTCAGGCTCACAGGGCTGTGAGCTCTGAGAAAGAGCAGGAGGTGGAGCTGTACAGGAGCACAAAGGTGGGGGCCAAGCTCTGAGGAGTGAGTAACACAGACAAGTCAAATGTTGTTTTTTTAAAATGCATCCAAACCAAAGCCCAGCCCCTGTGACTACCCCAGGATTTTGTCAGGGTGCAAGAGTAAGTTATAACAAACATTCTATTGTAATGCAAATGCTTAGAAAAGGCAGAAATGCAGATTTGTACTGCGGGTGTGATGGGCTTCTGAAACTTGTCTTTAGTGAAAATGAGGTCCCTGGTGACAGGTTCCCTTTAAAGCTGATCCCTATGGAAAACAATTACAGGCGGTCCCCTACTTAAGAACACTCGACTTACATACGACCCCTAGTTACAAACGGACCACTGGATATTGGTAATATATTGTACTTTAGTCCTAGACTACAATAAACAGCTGTAACGGTTATCACAGGTGTCTGTAATGAAGCTTTAGTGTTAATCCTGGTTCTTATGACAACCCAACATTTTTAAAATCCAATTGTCAAAGAGACCAAAAAAGTTCTTGCTGGGATTGCAATGATAAAATATACAGTTCCGACTTACATACAAATTCAACTTAAGAACAAACCTACAGTCCCTATCTTGTATGTAACCCGGGGACTGCCTGTACTATAATATTTAGGTTAGACATTAATTCCTAGCCCTGTCAACTTTATAATTTGCAGTGGTTTTACAATTTTGGATCACTGGTACTGACATCTCTCATTGTCTCTCCAGACTTTGCTTCATTAATAAGCTTTTTCCGCAGTCTTCGTGGGGACCACAAATTTTTGCTACCGGGAGGTGACAACCAGGAAGCAAAGAAAACATTTATCACTTACCCATTGGGATTAGACAGGACATGGGAATTTCAAGTTTTTAGGAAACATATGCTAATGATTTATAATAAATCTAACTTGGAAGCTCACAGCAAACTTTCTATTCCTAAAAAAATTGTATGAAATGAATGGCTGATATGTATTGATTATCTAATTTTAAAATATGGATTTAATGGATGAGACATTAGTTGGGATGATTAGTAAAGAGCTGAAAATTGTGTTTGCTTGCTTACATTTTGTGTTTTCTTTGCATTTTTTTTCTGATGATTTTGTTGATAACAATATTTGGAATATTTACAGTGCTGGAGAATGCAGATACGAGCTCCCATATTTCATGATTCTAGAAAAACAATAAGTAAAATATTGTTAAAAAATCTTGATAAATACCTAGATACTTTAATAGAATTCATGGCTGATTGTTACATTGTTACTTGCAGTTACTGGGAGGTGTATTTTGTACTTGGATTTACTGTGCTGTTTGATGTTTGTCCATTTGATAATATTTAGCTTTGTTTTTTTTCATTATTGAAAACTGAACACAGGAAATCATCGGGAACTAAAGGTTATTTGAGCTGGGTAATAAATGAGATGGATAAATATACTGTACGGTTTATATAATCTATTTCCAATTCTAAAGTAAAAACAAATTTAACCTTGCTATTTTATTTCTTTCATATTTAATTTGTAATGATTTTGTAAAAGTAATAGCAGTGTGGAACGAGAGAGAGACACAAGAAAAAAATGTAGCAACACAAATAGAACCTAAAGAGATAACGCACAACACTGCCCAAAGTCAAGTGAAGCAGGAAACGAGAAAGGGAAAGACTTATGACACTAACTGCACAGCACAGATTTGGTTGGCAATTGCAACAGAGCTGAATAAGGGATGTGAAAAGATACATTACATTTCTATCTGTAAGTAGTCTATGGGACTTACTTACTAAGGGTCCGTGGACACACTTTCGTCGGATTTTCTGACATTTTTGGGATTTGTGTGACTGTAACAGATATTAAACTGGGGATTGTGTCACACGAGATCGAATTGTGGTGCGGCTGCACTGGTTTTCATGCGACAGAAATCGGGGAGGGGAGGGGCGTCAATTGATCTAATAAAGTGTTGCTTTATGCTATACTACATTTTGGTTATTATTTCCCTTTTTTTGTGATGTTGGTTATATAAATGAAACATACACATGTTGCGACATTATTATAGTGTCATGGTAGATAATGGTAGACAAAGATACAGGTCATCACAACATGCAATATATTTGTTATCCTAAAGCCATCCAGGCCCCTCTTGAACATGTACAATGTATCCGGCATAACATAATCCATTGGAGCTCTCTAATGTAGCACTGCAGTCAAAAAAAAATTAAGTTCCATTTCCCATTGACTCAAGTAATGTGGTCTAGGAACCTTATGTAAATCATAAATATAATTGTTTGAAGTCGACAAAAGCTTTTTTCCAAAGGCTTTCTAAAACTGTGATTCTCAAGGCATGACGTGTCAAGACATTTATTGCATGTGTCTAGGAAGTCTTGGATGTGAATAAAGTTTATCGCTCAGATAAAATGGGAACCAAAAGTTATACCTTCAATTATTAACATCACACACATACCTAATATCATACTTATATTGTCACATCATGGGGTCTTCTACAACCTTCACTAACCCCAACTTTGTGTTTATGAATCATTGGATTGACACCAATAGATGCAATGGGTTAAAGTGGGTGAATGGTCCCGATCAACATTTTCATGAATATTTTCTCTTTCCATGATTGTGGTTTTGTACTCATTTATTGCACAATTAATTGAAAAAATATGGGATCATTCTATTTGTATCTTGACAAGAAGTATTTATTATTTATGTACCCAGAAATCTTAAGAGAATATGTTCCCTTTTTTATACTAAAGAGAAAACAATAGTCACTTTTTATTTGTAGACTGAAATGAACCCATGTGAAATAGAAAAAAAACTTTGCAAGGAAAAGTGTTCTGATCAAGGAGACCAGCAATTGAAGACTAATTGAATTATGTACGGTGATAGACAGACAGTTATTTTTAATATTTGAAGATTCACTGAGGACTGGTTATGTTCCACAGGACTGGTGCATAGCAAATGTGGTACCAATATACAAAAAAGGATCAAATAGCGATCCTGGAAACTACAGACCCGTGAGTCTAACTGCTGTGGTGGGGAAAATATTTGAGGGGTTTGTTAGAGATGCTATCCTGGAGTATCTCACTGTGCACAACCTTATAACCCAGCGTCAGCATGGCTTTATGAGAGATCGGTCCTGTCAGACTAATCTGATTGGTTTCTACAAGGAGGTAAGTTCAAGACTGGATCTGGGGGACGCTGTGGATATTGTATATCTGGACTTTTCAAAGGCATTTGACACCGTGCCACATAAAAGGTTGGTATATAAAATGAGACTGCTGGGAATAGGAGAAAATTTGTGTATTTGGGTAATGAATTGGCTTAGTGATAGAAAACAGAGGGTGGTCATTAATGGCACATTCTCAGATTGGGTTGATGTTACCAGTGGAGTGCCACAGGGGTCAGTATTGGGGCCACTTCTTTTTAATATTTTTATTAATGACCTTGTAGTGGGTTTACACAGTCAAGTTTCAATATTTGCAGATGATACTAAGCTGTGTAAAGTAATAAATAATGAGGTCGATAGTTTAGCATTACAGAGGGATTTGTGGAAGCTGGAGGAGTGGGCAGAGAAATGGTTGATGAGGTTTAATGTAGATAAATGTTAAGTTATCCACTTGGGCCATGGAAACAAAAAGTATAATTGTGTTCTAAACAGTCAATTACTTAGTAAAACTAGAGCTGAAAAGGACTTGGGGGTATTGGTGGATGGTAAACTTAATTTTAGTGACCAGAGCCAGGCGGCTGCTGCTAAAGCAAATAAAATTATGGGATGTATCAAGAGAGGAATAGATTCTCATGATAAAGACATAGTTTTGCCCTTATACAAATCCCTGGTCAGACCACACATGGAATATTTTGTACAGTTTTGGGCACCAGTGTATAAAAAGGATATAGTAGAGCTGGAACGGGTGAAGAGGAGAGCAACCAGGATTATTAGGGGAATGGGGGGATTAGAATACACTGACAGATTACAAAATTTGGGATTATTCAGTTTAGAAAAAAGACGACTGAGGGGAGACCTCATTACAATGTACAAATACCTGAACGGACAGTACAAGGATCTCTCCAAAGATCTTTTTATACCTAGGTCTGTGACCAGGACAAGGGGGCATCCTCTACGCCTAGAGGAGAGGCGATTTTACCATCAACATAGACAAAGGTTCTTTACTGTAAGAGCAGTGAGACTATGGAACTCTCTGCCGCAGGAGGTTGTTATGGCGGACTCTATGTACATGTTCAAGAGAGGCCTGGATGACTTTCTGGAGAGAAAAAATATCACGGGTTATGGGGATAAAACATTTATTTAATTCTTGAAGGTTGGACTTGATGGACTTGCGTCTTTTTCCAGCCTTATATACTATGATACTATGATACTATGAAAAAAAAGCCAACACTAACTTATAATGGTTAGATGTTGATTGAATGAGTGGAATTTCAGATAGATAAATTTGTTCTAGGTTTTAAACAATAAAGCAGTATGGCAATTATCTTAAGATATTGTTACAGTTTAATCGTTATTTAAATGATTTTAACCAAATAGTTTCATGTGATCCCCCTTTCAAAACAGAATGATGCCCATATTGTGCTGCTCATCTTTTATCTTTTCCTTTCCAGAGTTTGATTTTTTTTCTGTTAAAAGCTACTTGTCAGAAATCCTCCTCAGCAGCAGTGAAATGGGCAGCGGCTAAGTATTTCCTTCTTATCCCTAAAGCTTAGCTAAAATTTGACCTCACGTCCCATGATGCTTTGTGTTCTCTCATGAAGTTACATAGCAGCAAATCTGGTGAGATTGCTGCAAGTGAATCCACTGAACATTGCACAGTGTGTATATACAGGACTATAAATAAACTAGCTAGAAGCATTTATAACACGGAGGGGCATGTAGTATGTCATAAGTAGTAGAAACCAGCAGTGTGTGAATACTAATGGTTAACAGCTTCCCTTTTGCGCAGATAGTGTCTGGAGAGCAGAATGTGTGTGGAAGGCGATTGCTGTAGAGGCGTGTATAACACAGATTGAAGTGCAAAGAGGGACAGAGAAAGTTCTGCAAAATCACACACTTGGATGGAGAGACTTATAGGGAACATCTGCATCATGCAATATTCTTTGCATGAAACATCTGCATCCACAGAAATGCAACCTGCTAGGTTTTCTTGCTAGCTACACAATGAGAAGATCACTATCCAGAGTGAGCAGAGAGTAATAGTAAATTCTCCCTAGAAGTCAAAATCTATTTCATTTCTTGTACTGAAACCTGAAACCATATTAGGACTTACCATTTGAATATTGAATGTTATTAAAGCCATTTGAAGTTTTGAGCCTCATGATTGGAAATATTCATCTCTCCTCCCAGTACATATTGCAGTTCACTATCATGTACATACATTCTATATCATAGTTTCCAATTTTAGAAGGATAATAATTGGATGCAGTACTGAACAGACACCTCATTTAGTTCAAGAACTTAGGTCAATGTGATGCACTTTAGGCAAGCAATACACATAATACATTGTTACCAATACCTCTATTTCACTTACATAATTAATCCTAATCCCAGAACTTCTTATCGGTGTTTATTATTTTTTATCTAATCAGAAGATGATTAAAATGGTTGATGGTAATGACAAGTCTTATGATCGACATCACTAAGGTCACTTAATCAAAATGATATTTCCATCATTGTAGAGTACAATTACCTCTCATATCTTGTAGTGCCTCCTCCAGCTTTCATGAGAAAACACTGATTGAAATAGTTCAGTAGAATAATTATTTTTTTTATTATTTTAGCAACAGCTGCATTCAAGTCACACAGATTGATTACAGATTTAGCATTACTGAAAATCAGTTTGATTAAATTTCGGTATATTTGGAAGCCATTTTTAAAACTTGCAAATACATTTCAGTTTCGACTACAGAGACAGCCAGTAAAATCCTAGGCCAGATACTGCCTCCATTTGTGTAAAGGTAAATAATCTTTGTTAATTAAAGGGGTTGTCCACTTTCAGATAATAAAAATAAAATTGTTATACAATTTTCCAATATACTTTCTACATCAATTCCTCAAGGTTTTCTGGATCTCTGCTTTCTGTCATTCTATAGGAAGCTTCATTATTTACTTCATGTAAATCGAAAATCTGTCCATAATCATGTGATGTCACAGAAGCAAGGCTCGTTAGTATCACAGAGAGTAATCGGAGCTGTGTGCTATAACAAGTTGTGCATCTGTGTGACATCACATGACCATGGACCGGATTCTATGCACAGAAAGTAAACAATGGAAAAAATAATTATGTATGATAATGAATTTGATGTACTGATTCTAAGGCAATCCTATTGGCCTCAAGATACATTTGGCAGTCTACAGCTCACACATATTATTTTTCATTTGAACAAATCTACTGATCTGGGAACAAAATTGGCACCACAGTTTGCCAACCTCTTCATGGCAAAACTATAAAATGACTTCCTGGCATCCTGCCACATCAAACCCTTGGCCTTCTACCGGTTTATTGATGGTATTTTGATAATTCAGACAGGTTCAGAACAAAAGTTAGTTAACAAAAATTTACAACATTTTCAATAATTTTCATCCTACGATAAACATTACTTTGAACTTCTCTGACAGTAAAATTAACTTTTTGGACATAAGAATGCAGAATAATTCTAAATAGACAACTGTATTTAAAAAAAACAATTGAACGGCCTTCATTCCTGAGATCCAGTTGCACACAGCTTCCCCCTACACATATCAAAAAATCCATCATCTACAGCTAACCCATCAGATACAAGCCATCAGACCCCCTAGTGAGGTGATCAGGCTCACCAAGCAGCTCCTGACATGGAGAGGGATGAGTTTTGTAACACCTACCTAACCCTTTGCATCGTCAGGGGTGTTGCATACATGTGTGTTTATCTGTGATGTGTATGTGCTGTATGTGATTATAGTGTGTGTATATACTGTATGTATGTATATATACAGTACGTATATGCCGCTGTATGTATGTGTATATGTGATGTGTATATGCTCTATAGTTGTGCTTATGTGTTTAAGAGGATATAAATGTGTGTGTATGAGTGAAGAAATGTATGTTTATGTATATGGGTATAGAATTGTGTGTGCATATATGAGTGTAATATATATATTTTTAAGGGGGAAGTCTGCTATGGGCCCTACCTCACCTAGTTATGCCCCTGCTGTCCATTGCTGTGCTGCAGACAACCTCCTAATCTGAGTAATACTGTGATCAGGAGCTCCCTACCATCAAACATACAAAAACGGACCTTCCATGTCAGGAGCTGCAAAACCTGTCCCCAGATCATGACCACAAACAGGATACGGATCACCAAAACACACAGCAGGAATATGACATCCCGGCCAAAATTTCATGTTCTGCCATTAATTTGATCTACCTGATTGTGTGCGCAAAATACCCAGTGGGGGGTCTTTATGTTGGAGATACTGGACCAAAAACTTAAAACCCAGAAGAGGGTTTAATTGCCACACAATAAAACATAAGTAGCAACATCTGCCTGTTGCCAAACACTTCTTCAGTCCTGCTCATAATAACATGAATATTAAGATCCTAATATTAACACCTTGCCGACCGAGGACGAACTATATCGTCCTCGTGCGGCAAGGGGTGTATGGATAATACAGCCAATACCTGCCTGTTACTGCCGTGGTCGACCGCGGCACCTAACTTACAGTTAAATGGCAACCGCCATCTTGGATTCCCGATCGCCGCCCCCTGGAACGTCATCGGAGGGCGGCGATCGGTTGCTATGGCAGCCTAGAGTCTCATTGAGACTCGTAGGCTTGCCAGGTGCAATGATTTCTAATAGCCACCAGAGGGTATTAAAAATCATTGTAAAATAGCTATATACTGCAATACAGTAGTATTGCAGTATATAGTATTAGCAATCGGACCCTGCAGGGTTAAATTACCCTGGAGGATCTAAAATAATGGTAAATTTTTTTTATTTTTTTTAAATATGAAAAAATAGTAAAAAAGTAAAAGTTTAAATCACCCCCCTTTCCCTAGAACTGATATAAATATAAATAAACAGTAAAAATCATAAACACATTAGGTATCATCGCGTCCCAAAATGTCCGATCTATCAAAATATATTAGCGATTTTTCCCAGCGTTTAACCCCGTAACGGAAATTGGCGCCCAAAGTCAAAAATGACACTTTTTTGCCATTTTGAAAAATATAGTGATCAAAAGCCCATACAGTCCTAAAAATGAAAGCGTTAAAAACATCATCAAAAGTCGCAAAAAATTACACCACCCACAGCTCCATGCACTGAAGTATGAAAAAGTTATTAGTGCCGGAACATGGCAAAATGAAGAATTTTTTTTTTGGGTTTAATTGCCACACAATAAAACATAAGTAGCAACATCTGCCTGTTGCCAAACACTTCTTCAGTCCTGCTCATAATAACATGAATATTAAGATCCTAATATGAACACCTTGCCGACCGAGGACGAACTATATCGTCCTCGTGCGGCAAGGGGTGTATGGATAATACAGCCAATACCCGCCTGTTACTGCCGCGGTCGACCGCGGCACCTAACTTACAGTGAAATGGCAACCGCCATCTTGGATTCCCGATCGCCGCCCCCTGGAACGTCATCGGAGGGCGGCGATCGGTTGCTATGGCAGCCTAGAGTCTCATTGAGACTCGTAGGCTTGCCAGGTGCAATGATTTCTAATAGCCACCAGAGGGTATTAAAAATCATTGTAAAATAGCTATATACTGCAATACAGTAGTATTGCAGTATATAGTATTAGCAATCGGACCCTGCAGGGTGAAATTACCCTGGAGGATCTAAAATAATGGTAAAATTATTTTTTTTTAAATATGAAAAAATAGTAAAAAAGTAAAAGTTTAAATCACCCCCCTTTCCCTAAAACTCATAAATATAAATAAACAGTAAAAATCATAAACACATTAGGTATCATCGCATCCCAAAATGTCTGATCTATCAAAATATATTAGCGATTTTTCCCAGCGTTTAACTCCGTAATGGAAATTGGCGCCCAAAGTCAAAAATGACACTTTTTTGCCATTTTGAAAAATTTAGTGATCAAAAGCCCATACAGTCCTAAAAATGAAAGCGTTAAAAACATCATCAAAAGTCGCAAAAAATGACACCACCCACAGCTCCGTGCACTGAAGTATGAAAAAGTTATTAGTGCCAGAACATGGCAAAATGAAGAATTTTGTTTTTGTACATAAGGTTTAAAATTTTTTAAATGTATGAAAACATTATAAAACCTGTACAAATTTGGTATCCTCGTAATCGTACCAAACTAAAGAATAAAATAGACATGTGATTTGGGGCGCTCAGTGAAAGCTGTAAAATCCAAGCCCACAAGAAAACTGCGCAAATGCGTTTTTTCATCATTTTCAGCGCATTCTGAATTTTTTTCCCGCTTCCCAGTACATGGCATGGAATAATAAATACCATCACTATGAAGTTCAATTTGTTACGCAGAAAACAAGCCCAAACAGAGCTCTTTACATGGAAAAATAAAAAAGTTACAGATTTTTGAAGGTGGGGAGTGAAAAATTAAAATGCAAAAACGAAAAAGGGCCACGTCCCTAAGGGGTTAAAGGGGCAATTACAAAATGCGAGACATATTTGGGAATGTAAATGAATGACCCTCTTTAACACCCTTTACACAGAACTCAACTTATCAAAGGAATTCATGATCCACTACAACCTCTAACAATTGTAATCCTGAGATAGTGGATCATCAGAGACTCCGGAGTCATTAACTTGGAGGCAATACATCCTAAATAAATTCATTTAAGGACCTGGAGTCTCAGCTTTGTTATTTGTCTTTTTTTTTGTTCATATTTTTGAGTCACTTCTCTGTTCATTGTATATAAAATCTGTGCTACTTTAGAACGTCTTTTATATTGTGCCTGATGAAGGGGCCTTCAAAGCCTCCTTGTAATATTTTATATTTCAGTTAGCCATAAAAATGTATCACAATATCACAAAGGTGACTTTACTTGGTCTTTGAAATTCCATGAAATGTATTTCAGTGTGTGCCAATGAGAGTTCGTCTTTGAAGATATTGCCATCTAGTGGTCACAATTCAGTTTGCAGCCAATACTTGCTTGCTACATTAATTTGAGATCTATTTTTATGTTATACCATTTTGTATTTGTTGTTTCACTTCTTTATCTTCTCCTAATTAATTTGAAGAAGAAACTAGTGATGGATACTATGGAATATTATATTTCTTTTAATACAATAAATTACTTTTGACTTCTCTGGATTTTCAACACATGTAGACTGTTCTAGTGATTAAAGGGATTTTCTCATTTTGGCAAATTAATATTTTTTTTTTGCCAATTTTACATTTTTCCAATATACTTTTTGATTTAATTGCTTACAGTTTTTTGTTGTCATTCTACAGAAAGCTGCCTATTTGACATCACCACAGATACTCTGTATACAGAGAACAGCAGTAACAGGAGGCACCACACTGCATTGAAGGTTCATATAAACATGTAATTCATTAAGAAGCATTATCATTGGAGCTCCTGGTCCAGACACGGTGATTCTTCTTGTTTAGGCGACACTGGTGGAAAACTTAAATCATAATCTGAATTCCCCCTCTTTCCATCAATGGTATTGATGTCATCAGGACTCTGATACAGATGAAAGCTGCTGCAAAGCAGGGAGCAATAATTTACTATGTTGTTGTGGCACTTTGTGATACATAAGACCAGGGCCGGATTAAGGGTGGTGGGGGCCCCTGGGCGCAATCTGGTGGGGGCCCTTCCAACAATGTTTTTGGAAGTATGTAACCTGCCAGCCCCCTTTAGTATACAGCCACCAGCCCCCTGTAGAATTTAGCCGCCATTCCCCTGTAGAAAATGGCCACAAAATAATTAACTTCAAACATACCTCACCTTTCCTTCCAGTGATCCTCACTAACACAGCTGACATCCTAGATCCCTATGTGCGATGTGGGCGGCCGTGGGCCGCTGCGCATCACACACAGAGACAGTCATTGACTCAGCTGAGCTGACTTTCGGAAACTGGTGGGGGCCTCTTAAAAAGTGAAAGTGGTGGGGGCCCCGGGGCTAGAGCCCCAAGAGCCCCTCCTTTAATCCAGCCCTGCATAAGACCAATGCATTTGGGTAACTTATCATTAGACAGGCTCCTTATGACATTCCTTTGTCTGTTTATGAAGCTCCGCTGCCATCAGATTCATTGGGGGTAATTTATCATAGTTTTTTTTTTGTCTATGGTTGTTGTGCTACAAATGCTGTTTTGCGACTTTTAATTGCTCCTAATGAACAAAGTACACAGTGGGGGTCATTTACTAAGGGCCTGATTCGCGTTTTCCCGACGTGTTACCCGAATATTTCCGATTTGCGCCTATTTTCCCTGTATTGCCCTGGGTTTTTGGCGCACGCGATCAGATTGTGGCACATCCGTGCCGGCATGCACGCGGCGGATTCGGAGAAACCGCCACATTAAAAAAAAAAAGCGCGCAGGACACGCACTTACCTTCACCAAGTATAGGATCGTGAACTCCGGAGGACCCGAATCCACTGCAGAGAACGTGCCGCTGGATCGCGAATGGACCTGGTAAGTAAATCTGCCCCAGTATTTGCAGAGACAAGTTTTTATAATAGGACTGAATTCATGATTTGGGATTTTCCGTTTTGGCACAAATTGATACCATTCCCACCCTGGTCTATGTGCTGTGACTTTTGATGTGTTTTTTGGCGACTTTTTATGCGATTGACGCAAACAACCCAGACACCATAAGACCCTGCCAGCAGTCTTATCAAGGGCCAAAGCCACTTTAATGAATCTGGTTGCAGCAGAACCCAATAGACAGACACAGAAATGTCGTAAGGAGCAGTTTTAATGAGAAATTACCCCCACTAAATTGGCTTCGGTGCTAGATAAATCTGCTGGCAGTTTTCTTATGCTAAGTCGCAAATAATGAATTCAGTGGTAATGTGAAAACTAGTCTATGGAAATAATGAATTTGGAGCAAGCAGGGTCTATGTCAAAGTGACTTTGCACTGTCCTATATCATTTGGCGCAATGGAAAGTTACAAAACAGCTTTTTTACCACAACTGCACCAGGACAATGCCAAATAAAGACAATAAAACCCAATGATAAATTACCCCCAATAGTTTAACAAAATAAAGCATGAAACAATCCAAGGGAAATTACTCCTTACATGCGCTGCCTGTACATCATATCACCTGCTATACATGTAATAACACATGGGGGCTCATTTACTAAGGGTCTGTGGGACCGCGATTCCATCTGGTTTCGCGAATATTTCCGATGTGCGCGGAATTTCCCCCGAGTGTTTGGCGAACGCGGTTGGATTGTGGCGCATCGGCGCCGGCATGAATGTGACAGAAATCAGGGGGGGGGCATGGCCGTCGGACAACCCGATGGATTCGGACAAACCGCGGAATTTAAAAAAAGAATTGTGCCACTAGACACGCACTCGCATGCACCGGGAAGAAAAAGGTATACTCCGGCGGATCTCGCCGCAGAAGCGACGGATGCAGAAACTTGGGCACACAAGCTTCGTAAATCGCGGCAGACCCGAATCCTTGCTGGACAAAGCACTGCGGGATCTGGACAGGACCGGGTAAGTAAATCTGCACCATGGTGTTCAGTAACACATTAACACAAGAGGACAGGTCACCGGCTTGGCAGATGCTCCTGCTGATGTGAGCATTCAGAGAATTTGATTAAATGAAGCTTGATTTGGGTCCGGCCACTTGAAAACCATTCAGACCAGCTAAATAATTTGCCGTATCTTTCTGATTGCAGCACACTTACAGATTAGTAATGAAATCTGTTCAGAAACTCTACTTAATTCTATTAAAATACAGGAAAATGTAACAGAAAAGGACATAAGATCATTCTACATATGGCTCTGCGGATAAAAAAAAATATTAATCAAAAGTGATACAAAGTTCAGACCCGTCATTATCTATGTATATACTCGGTATATGCAAACAGCAGCTTTTGGTGATGAAGTAATTGCATTATTTCTTGTCCCCTCAGTGCTTTATATAAGATCTTCTCTGAGTTTTGTGGTTCAGGCAGGTGGCTCATACACTGGTCCATAGAAACCAGGGTCTTGTGTATGAGCCAATACGAATACATGGGGCACACAAGCAACAATAATGTGCATGAGGCTATATATACATGCTATGTGTCTGGTTGTAAATGTTATTCATGCCTGGGGGCCAGGTATAGTGGTCTTATAGATTTTTATCTGGGGCTCAAACCCCTAATCATTGTAAAGGTGACTTTCAAATTATAGAGTCTTTGTATTCCAGCTTGGAATGGAGTAAACCAGGAAAGACACATTGTTCTTTTCTGAAGAATTACCTCAAGACTGTTACTTTATTGTGGGACTGACACATTTATAGAAAACCATAAGGCACTTTACATAAGGCGTGTAAGTAGAAAAGCAGCAACTATAATTAGGTGTTCTCACCCAGGAAATGTAATATTATTGGATTTAAGCACACAAAGGAATGTAGGAATGTCTTCACATAAACCAAATGTCCTTATGTTCACCTGGATACCTTCCACTAGGTGGTGCTAGCGAGCACTAAGTCTTTGTGTGCTGAGGGGCACACCCAAACTTTAGTTATCACTACACAAAGTTATATGAAATGAATGCTGCGTCTTTAAAATGTCCAACAATATGTAAGATGGCGTCTGAGTCCAGTGTAATATCTTTAACAGTGGCAATGCAATTGTGTTAAATAATTTTTTTTGGGGGGGGGGGCACCATGGTCGTGTCCATCTAGGGCTCCAAAATGACTTGTAAGGGTTCACATACGTTGGAGCACTGCACAGTCAGTACCTACCTCTTCTCCTGCAGTCCTAGGCAGCCAGGACATGCGCTAGCGGCCTCCACCGCCAATCCTCATCCAGCAGTCAGCGCCTCATGGATGTGGCGCCCCTGAGGGTGCTTTATACTTTTATGAATGTTAATTTGTGGCATAGCGTATATGGATTCATTTTAAGAGAGTGCTTTATTTTAGTTAATTAGGGTCATACAATGAATTAATGAAGTAGATGTAACCCGGGAGCAATGGGCTTGCTGGGTGATGTAGTGTTACGTGGCATTCTGCAGCCCTTGAGTTCCCAAGTACCACACAGACCCCTTTAGTCCTTCCAGAACACCTTTGTGCAGTGTGTAGGGTAAATACCCTGAACCAGGTACTTTCTACTGAATGTAGTGCCAGAAAACTATCACAGACATTTGTAATATAACATTTGGTTAGCAGTGTATAGCTGATAGATTCACCAGTGAACCCCTTCACTCTCTCTCTCTCTCTCTCTCTTGGGATGGGTAGGCAAGGATTAAGGAAACAGTCTCTTCTGCAGAATAGGAAAATGGAGGCTTTTAGCTCAATTACTTCACTGCAATCAAGGGGACTTCCAAAACTTGGCTTACCGTAGGTAGGGAGGCGGTCCAACTAGATTACCGGATCCGTCTTCTTAAGCATATTGCGCTGGGGAAGCCCTTGACTCACTGTTATCTTCTCTGACAAATAAGTGCAGGAATGTCTTGAAGAAAAATACCGAAATTTCCTAGTTGCGGAGCTGGGCTCAAAACTGCATGCAGTGTGCTTTGAATCAAAATAGCAAACCTGAGTCTTCGACTCTAGCCACCAGGGCAGCGGCTTAAGGTAGGTTATGGATGGAGAGAGCAGAAGCAGGCCTCTGACCTGGTTGAGCTCCAGACCAGCACACACTGTCTAGGCCCAGGGAAATCTAAACACCTCCTATGGGGGTGTTGACCTTGCACAGGGTCTCCCCAGCCAAACAGCAGGGAGCCCTGTGTAAATGCATAATGTAAGAATTTCACACAGGGACTTCCAGAGGGTTCCAGAATATTCTGAGTGAATCCAAGAGTGAGAGAGGAGGAGAGAAGAGCCCTCCAGTGACCCATCAGCTCTTACATAACTGTCACATTTCAATCACCATGTCAAAGACAGTATAGGAAGTATAAAACAATATCAATCTGGAAATATGTGTTTTTGTGCAAACCTGTAAAACAACACAGTGCAATACATTAGCTATACAGTGCAAATATAACTCCTGAGGTACAGGAAAACCCTAAAACTTATCAAAGTGGTCCCTCTGGGTCACTGCAATAGTTCAGAGGGTGGTGGGGAATAAGTTATATAATTTATTGGGGGTGTTGTATTTATTTATTAAAACACCAGGGCTATATAAGATTAAATGTAAAGTTATGCTACAGTATTGAAAGGGTTGTGAAATTGCACTGAGAAGGGAACTATAGAACTAATGTATGAAACTGTACTTCTGCCTTCCTCCTCCTTATTCATTGTCACTGCTGCCATCCACTTCCTGTGTTTCGTCCCGTCAAGCGAATTTCCAGGAGGGTAACTCAGTTGTATGTAAAATTCCAATAAATAAAACAAGTAAAGCAACAATACAGAGTTGTGGTAAAAGATGATGGATTATTCACCCATGGTACACATACATGCAACATTTCAATCCATCAATGTATTGAAATTTATTTCATTTACGACTTTCATTAAATATATTTCTTAACTTCCCTTTTTATACTTGCACCATAATTTTAGTTTTTTAGTCATATTGGGGCAGATTTACTTACCCAGTCCATTTGCGATCCAGTGGCGCGTTCTCTGCATTGGATTCGGGTCCGGCCGGGATTCACTAAGGTAGTTCCTCCGACGTCCACCAGGTGGCCCTGCTGCGCTGAAGTCCACCGAGGCTCGCCGGAATCCACTGAGGTTCACCGGCCTATACCTGGTGAAGGTAAGCGTAAGTCCCGCGACCCTTTTTTTTTTTAAATGCAGCGTTTTTTCCGAATCTGTCGGGTTTTCGTTCGGCCACACACACCGATTTCCGTCACGTGCATGCCAGCGCCAATGCGCCACATTAGGCTACATAACATCTGACATTGAAGTCTTTTGACTTTATACTGAGCTCCACTGCCCGTCAGGTTTATTTAAGGAAACCTTTAAAGTTAGATGAAAGTTTACCTTTTTGTATGCAGATTTGTGTCCCTAGTCCCATGAAATGGCCAGTGAGGAGAGGTTTTCCCCACCCTTGGGAAATGGCTCTGTCATGCATTGATTTAAAATAAAGAAAACCCCCCATATCTTCCCCCATCGCTTCCCCCCTCAGATCATCATGTCTGCTTCACAGCCACCTGCTCACTGGCCACTACCATGGGACTAAGGTCACAGCGCTGCTTACAGAAAGGTAAGGTCATCTTACTTCTTTATTTCATTAAAAAATGTCTACAAAAACTCTTTGGCAATGTGTACACTATTCTCATAGGGAGCCAGAAAAAGGGCTTCTGAGAACAGGTTCCCTTTAAAGTAGCTTTGACTTTTTAATAAATCAATCAGCACCGTTATTCTGCGCTTTTGGCTTTATTGCAACATTTAAATAAAAAAAAGGTGCATAAAGCAAAACAAAGTTGAATTTTCTTCACAATCGCCGAGGAATGGAATTTCCACAACTTTTAATGCAATTTTAAAGTCACAACTCTTAAAAGGGTATTCTGGGAATATGATTGTCTGATATACTGTAAAAACCCATAATGCTATAAATATATAAATATAACAAAACTCAATGTCAATAATCTCAAAATGGAACTTACATAGTTTGATTTTATAACTCACAAATTTTTAGGGGCTTTCTAAAGTAGGCAAGTTATCACCAAGATGGCCGCTACTGGAAACTACATGTTCCCAGATCCTTTAGTTCTCAGTAACTCCTCCTCCCTCTTATGCTCTGCTCCCATTGATGATGTAACAGACTGTCCTGCTCTGTTACCATAATAATGATGTGTAACTGCCATCACTATATATTACCTCACTAATATGATGTCTCGACTACAGCCTAACATAGTGACATAGGTGCAGGACATGTGACCAGTGGCCATCTTCTAGCACCATGACATCAGCAGCACACTGACATTTTAATGTGTTCCTACAGGCATTATATTAGGGGCAATGGCTGGCAGGCTATATACTAGAGGGGGCTGGCAGGCTATATACTAGAGGGAGCTAGCAGGCTATATACTACAGGGGCTGGCAGGCTATATACTACAGGGGCTGGCAGGCTAAATACTAGAGGGGGCTGGCAGGCTATATACTAGAGGTGGCTGGTAGGCTATATACTAGAGGGGGCTGGCAGGCTATATACTACAGGGGCTGTAAGGCTATATACTAGAGGGGCTGGCAAACTATATACTAGAGGTAGAAATAAAAATAAAAATATATAGATTTCTTATCTGACTGGAGCTCCAGACGTTCACAGAGGTTTTCACTCCAAACGTTCACAATAATTGTTCTCGTTTGTCCTCTGTTCTGCTCACAGCACAAATCCACAGATTCTCCAGATAAGAGTAGCACACTGTTCAGACCCACTTGGATGCAGTTTTCGTTCCTCCTATTGTTACCACTGTTCACCACAGCGGACCACTAGAAGAAACACGCACTCCAATCGTGTAGAATGTCTTCTTAAAATGCTTTAATAAAATTAAATACTACTCACAAACGTTTAGTAAAAATGCGCATATCTATAGAAAGGACACCAGCCTCACACAACCACCCGACTCTTGGTTTCGCCAACACAGCTTCGTCCGGGGCCCCGGAAGAAGCTTTGTCGGCGAAAACCAAGGTCGGGCGGAACGTTGGACAAACGAGAACAATTATTGTGAACGTCTGCAGCTCCGGTTAGATAAGAAATCTATATATTTCTATCTATTTATATTATAACATTGGGACTTCTGGATCAGTCCTGGACCGTTGTTTTAGCTCCGAGAGGGTTAAAGTTAAGAGTGAAGCACTACACCCAAAGAGTTATATACTAGAGGGGCTGACAAACTATATACTACAGGGGCTGGCAGGCTGTATACTACTGGCGTTGACTGTTTATATACTACAGGCTTTTATCAGGCTTTTATCAGTTTTTTGTGTTAAAATTAGGGGTCTCGGCTTATACTCGAGTCTATATGGTATATGTTTTCAAAAAGTACTGGTTCTGGGCTGTTTAATAGTCCACAGTTATGTCATTATTTGAGAACACTCAACTTCTGATGGACAATGATGTAACTTTCAGATTTGTTAGCAGTCGTACCATGTACCCATTGTTTCATCATGTTTATATTATATCATAAGGTTGAACTGTCATTTGATCTTTCAATTAATTATCTGTTGTATTGTAAATATATGTGCATGTACCTTAAAATTATGAATGATCCATTATGATACTATAACACTTTCCAAAGACCCATTAATGATATGTTTGCCTTATTGTGTTAATTTCATTGATTAATAACTAGTAACCCTTGATACTGTTCTTGTTTGTAGGAAAACTCACTTTTTATTTATTTGTTTTAGTACAGATATACAAATCCAAATTTTGTTTATACCGTATACCCAAAAAATGTGCTGAAAAATCTCACCTCAGCATATATATAAGTCAATTAAAAAAATAAACTTACATACTCACCTTCCAGCGTCCCCCCAGCTTGTCACGGCTTCCCGATGCTCATTGCGGCTCCTCTTCTGTCTTCTTTCTGCTGTAACAGCCGACAGAGACGCGTCCGTGTGATCTGCCAGCCGGCGCATACTATGACATCACCAGCGGGCATCTATTTTCTGTACCCGAGATGGCTTCCATGTCCGGGTACATCAAGGAGACTCTGCAAAGGGGTTTTATACGCAAGTCCTCTTCTCTGGCTGGTGCAGATTGTTTCTTTGTCACCAAGAAGGATGGCTCCTTACGTCCTTGCATAGACTATCGCGGGCTGAACAAGATCACGGTTAAAAATCCTTACCACCTGCCGTTGATTGCAGAACTCTTTGATCACCTGCTTACAATCTCACCTGGAGTGGAGGGGTGACGAGTGGAAGACGGCATTTAATACCCGTGACAGGCACTTTGAATATTTAGAAATACCCTTTCGACTGTGTAATGCCCCTGCTGTTTCAGGAGTTTGTGAACAACATTTTCTGGGACCTTCTCTATACTGTATGTGTGTCGTGGTCTACCCAGATGACATCTTAGTGTACTCTCCAGACCTTGAGTCCCACCAGGCACACGTACGACAAGTTCTTGGTTGACTTTGTACCAATCACCTTAACAACAAGCTGGAAAAATGCCAGATTCAACAGCACAGCCTTCCATTCCTCGGTTACATAATTTCCGACAGAGACCTCCAGATGGACCCCGCAAAACTGTCTCCAGTTCTTTAGTGGCCATGTCCAGAAGGCCTACGAGCCATACAGAGATTCCTGGGTTTGCAAACTATTACTAGCAGTTTATTCCACATTTCTCCACTCTGGTGTCTCACATGTACCTGGTCTCCTGCTGCTCAAGCGGCCTTCTCCAAGTTGAGGTCCACTTTTTCCTCAGTTCCTGTGCTCCCTAGGCCTGACAGAAACAAAAACTTTCATCTTGAGGTGGATGCCTCCTCCGTAGGAACTGGAGTGGTGCTCACCCAGAAAGGCCCCAGGGACCAAACTACCACATGCGGCTTCTTTTGTAAGACTTTTTCTCCCAATGAGAGAAATTATTTGATTGGAGATGGAGAGCCGTTAGCCATCAAACTTGCTGTGGAAGAATGGCGGTATCTTCTGGAGGGTGCTCTTCATCCCGTTAGTGTGTACACTGACCACAAGAACTTACTGTACCTCCAGACAGCCAAGCGCCTGAATCCCAGGCAAGCCTGGTGGTCATTGTTTTTTTTCTTGCTTCGACCTGCTGATCCATTTTGGTCCAGCTGACAATTATGTCAAGACTGATGCCCTGTCCCGTGCTTCGGAAGTTGTTGGAGAAGAACCAGCTTCTCGGCACATAATTTCTCTTGACCAACTTGTTGTTGCAGCTCCGGTGGATCTTCAGCAGCTACTTCCCGGCAAGACAGGGAGAGGATTCTATCTTGGGGACATTCTTCCCATGTGGCTGGGCACCCAGGAGTGCAATGCTCTGTGGCCCTCATCTCCTGCTACTACTGGTGGGATCCTGATCCTCCTGTGGCTGCAACAAAGTCTCTTGTCTCAAACCAGCTGGACTGTTACTTCCAGTGCTGATACCCAGTCACCTTGGTCCCATGTGGCAATGGACTTTATCACCAATCTGCCTGTCTCCTCGGGCAGTACTGTCGTCTAAGTGGTGACGGACCTGTTTTCCAAAATGTCCCATTTTGTTCCCCTTCCAGGTCTTCCATCTTCCCCATGCCAGTATGTTCTTTAAACATATCTTCCAGCTGCATGGTCTTCTGCTACACATCGTGTCCGATCGAGGAGTCCAGTTTGTGTCCAAATTCTGGCATTCCTTGTGTAACCAGCTGCAAGTCAACCTTGACTTTTCTTCTGCCTACCACCCTCACTCGAATGGTCAAGTAGAGAGGGTGAACCAGACTATGGGCTGTTACCTTCGCCACTTCGTCGCAGCCCGTCAAGACAACTGCGCTGATCTACTACCATGGGTTGAGATCTACTACAATTCTCTGGACTCAAGGTCTACTGGCTCGGCTCCATTCTTTGTGTCTATGGACGTATTCCTCACCCTCCTCTTCCGCTGTCTACTGCCTCTGATGTCCCTGCAGTAGAGGATAGTAGTCATAGTCCCTTCTATGAGCCACAGAACGCGCCAAGACCCAGGCTGATAAGAAACGTCATGCTCCTCCTGTCTTCTCTCCTGGTGACAAGGTGTGGTTGTCCTCTAGATACGTCCGGCTTAAGATATCCAGCTACAAACTTGGTCCCTGATTCATTGGTCCCTTTGAGGTAATCAAGCGCATCAATTAAGTGGCCTACAAGCTCCGCCTTCTTCCATCAATGCGCATCCCGAACTCCTTCAACGTCTCCCTCCTGAAGCCAGTCGTCTTGAACAGAATCTCCCAGCAATCTCCTCCTCCTGCTCCTGAGGCGGATTCTCCTGACGTCTTTAAGGTTAAGGAGGTTCTGGACATTAAGATTGTGAGGGGTAAGCGGTTCTTTCTTGTAGAATGGAAGGGGTTTGGGTCTGAGGAGAGATCCTGGGAGCCCGAAGAGAACATTTTAGATCGGACTCTCCTCCAGAGGTTTCTTGGGACCAAGAAGAAGAGAAGGAGGCTGAAGGGTGGGGGACTGGTACTGTCATGGGCACCCACGCGATCCATGTCACAGATCCTGGTGCACTGTGCCCCCCGCGCTGGTCCTGCTGCCCTGGCCCTGGACTTCCCCTTCACGGGCAACCCCGCAATCCATGTCACGGATAGCGGGTGCATCCATGACTAACACGCTGGTCTTGCTGTCCTGGCTCTGTATTTAATCTAGCGGGTCCTATCATTCCCTGCTGGATCTTCAAGCCATTCCTGTGAAGAGAAAGCCCTCCTGTGTCTCCAGCATATCCTGTGTCTCCAACGTATCCTGTGTCTTCAGCGTATCCTGTGTCTCCAGCGTATCCTGTGTTCCTGTCCCATGTGCCAGTCAGTTCCTGCATTCCTGCTCCGTGTGCCACCTCCGGGTTCCTGACGGGAATCCTTCTGTTTCTTACTGCAATGTTCTCCTTTATTGCTACCATGGCTTCCATCACACCTAGGGAACGGCTCTTGTGAAGACCAGGTGCCCCTTTGACTCCGGTGTCGGCTAGTACCATCTCCCACTATGGTCTAGAGGGTCCACAAACTCAGAGCCCATAAATGGTGTGAAATGAGACAGTTTTCTATCAGTTCAAAGGATAAAGGGTTGACTTGAATTTTAAGGCTTTATTATTTTTTTAACTTTTTAAAATCTTTTTTTACTGTTTTTAAGACCCTCTAGGGTATTTGAACCCTAGATTGTCTGATGGATCCTATCATACAGGCCCAGCACCCAGCTAACCCAGGAAAGTGCCGAGGCCCCAAGGTGCTGGAGGGGCCACTCTGGCCCTGGATCAATTGTACAGTGCCGTTTTTAGTGTTGCTATGGGTACAGGGGGAGGAGGGATCCAGTATGGCTACAGGGGGATCCAGTATGGCTACAGGGGGAGGGGGGATCCAGTATGACTACATGGGATGGTTGGGGGTCCAGTGTGGCTACAGGGAGAGGGGGAATCCAGTATGGCTACAGGGAGAGGGGGGATCCAGTGTGGCTACAGCGGGAGGGGGGGTCCAGTGTGGCTACATGGGGTAGGACAGTGTGGCTACTAAAGGAAGGGCCACAAAAGGGCCCACTAAGGCTCTGTCACCCAGGGGCTTACTAAAACCTGGAGCCGGCCCTGCTATGCAATATTACTGTATATGGCATTTTTACACAGTATTGATTACAATGAGCCTGTGAACCCTCTTCATACCGCCCCCTCACCTCTGCGCCGTACATGCACAGCAAAGAGCGTGAAGGGGTTAAAAGATGGCAGTTTGACTGGCGTCTTTGTCAAGGTATAATGCAATAATACAACACAATGGAGCTCATTTACTAAGAGTCGTAGATGGCACTTTTATTGGACTGGTTAGCATTTTCAGGATTACACGACTTTGACGGGTATTTAACCCGTTCACGACCTGTGACCTAATAGCAGGTCACAGGTCGGCCGCGGGTGCATTTATCAAGAGCGCACGAGCGCCATGTGTAGTTTGCTTGTGAATTGTGAAGAGTGCGCCTGATTCATCAAAACTAGTGCACGGTCTTCATTAATCTGGCGGCACAGACAGTATTAAATGTGACGCAAACTCTGACTAAGCAGTAATAGCCCCTTTAGGTGTACATCTTTAGGAGACACTTTATAAATACATGTGCTAGCAGTTTGCATGTTCTTTCTAGTGCAAAGTCAGACAGAAAACTGAAGCAAACACTTTAATAAATGTGGGTCTGTATTTAAAACAAGTGTGCAAGACAGAAGGAAGACTCCCACCATCATGAACAATAGTGCTGTGCTCAGTCTATATATGGATGATAAGAGTTGTAGTACTGTGCCGTGCCCAGTGTATTAGGGGGCATTTATCGTGGGTTTTTTCAGACATTTTGATGGTAAAAAGTGACAATAAATGTTGAATTGCAATGTCTTGCGACTTTGTACCACATAAAAAACACACTGATATATTGATTCCACTCAACATTAGGGGCCTAAGAATAGAAATAATGCTAATATAATTCTGTACAAAGCCAGATTAATGAGCTCTGTCAGCTCTGCTACATCTAAGCTATATAATGCACCTCCCCCCGTAGAAACAGCCTTAGTTTCTACGATTATCATATTATAATTTACTAACCAGTGAACTATGGACATTACTTCTTATCTTTAGCTAACCACGCCAGGTCCAGCCCACTCAGGGTTTCTGTAAAAATCCTTTGTGACGTGAATAAAGTATCACATCTTCCTAGCAGTTTGCAGAAGTTGAGATATTATACCATACGTTGTTTGGTCTGATTTCTTCTCCTGAGCTCACCTGTGACTGTTATCAGTATTAGATAATCTGAGGTTGTGTGAACAAGAACAAAACTTTACATTATCTTATCTGTAGTTTCCTGAGTAAGTCTCTGCATGCTGCTGCTTGCTGGCAGGAAGTATCTATGTGTGAGCTGATCTTGTAATGGAGAGGAAAGAGGCTGAAGGCAGAGAGCAGAAGCTATTCAGGAGAAGAATTTGTCCTGCCCGACCATAATAACCAGAAGATTTATGTTTGGATCACAGGGCAACCGAAATTGTACCCACCAGAGTCAGGTTGGAATTATATATGTGAAATGCTGTATTTTTGTTAATAACATTAAGTTTTTTGCCTCTCGGTCCTCATTTAGTACCTCTTTTGTCCCATAGCAACCAGGGTTTCCAGCTCTCAAAAAAACTACAATCAGCAAGATGGAGGGGCGGAGCCTGCCTCCTGTCACCTCATCACAAGCGCCTGCTGCTGACCAATGACACCAGAGCTATCTATCTATCTATCTATCTACAGGCTTGGACTGGCCTGGTGGGGGGCTGGGTCCCAGACACCCAGAGCCGGATTGGCGCTATTGTAGCACCAGCGCCGGGCCCTGTGACCCGGACTATTTTGCAGAGGCCCTGGCCTGGCGCTGCAATAGCGCCAATGATAATCTACTCAGCGCCACCATTGGCCCCGGCTGACACTCAGCAGTAAGGCAGGGGCCTCCGTTCATCCGGAAAGGAAGCTCCTGCCCACAATACAATAGTGCTCGATGCGGCCATTTCCGGCCGCACGATCACTATTACAAGAGCAATGTGGCCGGAAGACAACCCCGGCTCACATTGCTCTTTGAACTTGGATGCGCGGCCGCGTGATGACGTCACCACGTGGCTGCGCACCTTTTCTGTCTGGCCGCAGAAAGAAGAAAGAAGATGCGGGACCTAGGGTGAGTACAAATTTTTTTTATTTTAACAGCACAAAAGATGGTTGGGCCCGGGGGCCAAATATATACAATAATACAATAATTAATTGAGGGAGCGGGCAGCATATTCATTCATTATGGGGGGCAGTATATTCATTCATTATGGGGGGCAGTATATTCATTCATTTTTGGGGGGCAGTATATCCAATAATTATTATGGGGGGCCAGTATATTCCAATAATTATTATGGGGGACAGTTATTCAATAATTTATTATGGGGGCAGTAATCCATAATTTATATGGGGGACAGATATACAATAATTTATTATGGAGGGCAGGGCAGATTCAATAATTTATATGGGGACATGTATATACAATAATATTATGGAGGGCAGTAGTATATTCAATAAATTGATTATGGGGGCAGTATATCCAATAATTTATTATGGGGCAGTATATCCTATAATTATTATGGAAGACAGTATATTCATTGAGTATGGGGGACAGTATTTAAATAATTTATTATGGGGCAGTGTATTCAATCATTGTGGGGGCCAGCAATATCCTTAATTATGGCGGGCAGTCTATATTCATAATTGTGGGGCACGCATATCAAATTATATGGTTGTGGCTGTGAGGGGTTATATGATATATGTGGGGGGCACAGTGTGATAGTGTGGGTGTGAGGGGGTTTAATATATTCGTAGGGGAACAGGTGTGGTCACTTGTAGGTGAGGATGTATATACAATATGGCGGGGCACAGTGTGGTCAGTTGTAGTATGTGAGGGTCAGGTGTGAGGTTTATATAGGATGATGCCGACCATGTGTGTTTATATAACCACGAGAGTCATGGATGGAAGTAGACGCCCTGGAAGCAGCAGAACAGAGAAGGAGACAGATCAGGGAGCGTCTCAGGTAAGTCAGGACCGGTATCTACTACTATATGGTGTGGTTAAATATGGTCTGTGTGTAGGGTATCCTATTGTACTGCAGTAGTATTTCAGTCATTATGTAGTGGTGATAATGTTGATGTTAATGTTAGTTATTGGGGCTGGTACAGAAGGTGTCATTAGTGATATTGTCATCAGGGTGTTTGTATATAAACTATGGCGCCAAAAGTCATCAGTAAGTGGAGTTTGTATGTGGTTAAATTTTGGTTACCCTGTTTCCCCGAAAATAGACATGTCTTATATTAATTTTTGCTCCTAAAGAGGCACTAGGTCTTATTTTCAGGGGAGTTCTTATTTTCCATGAACAAGAATTACTTTATGATTGAACAAAAAATATATTCTTTAACACTCCTATGACTGTCCAAACTTGAAATTCATGCTGTATTTTCTTGATAGGGGCCCCCAGTTGTCAAGCTGGGGGAGCCATAGGTATCACAGCCCCCCCCCCCTTTCTGTATTAGTTCAGCGAGAGGGAGTTATAGCTTTATGATTTTGTAGGAGTTGGTTATAAGGGTTCAATAGAGTGGTGTAATAGGTTAATAGAGTGGTTAATAGGGTTAATAGAGATAGTTTAAGAATGGTAGTGCTGTTCTAATGTGAAATTTTATTTCCTAGTACAGTGTTGTAATCTCTCTGGAAGTTCCAGGTGCTGGGCAAAACACCTGGAACTGAACAGCTGATGGCAGCTGGTGTTAGGCGGGAAACACAGGGTGATAAATGAAAGGAGTTCTGCTGGCAAGCAGGTTCATCAGGTGAAGCTGGGGAGAGAGAAGTCTTCAAGTCAGCTAGAAGAGAAGAGAAACAGTTATTGTCCCGCCCCCTCCCCCCTCCTTTATTTATGTATTATGTAATTGTCGGCTGCGTCTAGCTGGGATTTAGTCACCCAGTCATTGCTGGGTGGACTGGTTATTAATTTTAACTTGAGAGTTATTACATGAGTTGGAATGTTATGGTGGTTTTTAAAGAATATTATTATAATGATTATTATTTATTAAATGAGGATTTATTTATGAATTGATTATTTATAAGTTATTTAGTAACCCATAATAAACGCAGTGGCCAAAATGTTCCAAAAAAGTAGTTGTTGTGTATTTATTTAGCTAGTATCGTGGGGCTTGTGATACCAGTGGACTCCATTTTCTATTAGGAATTCTTCCTATGATCCAATCTTCTGGGAGAGCTTCTTCAATGATGCTGCAGGTCTTTATTTCTGGGGTGCCTTTTAATTTTTTAAGCCTGAACAATATTGTACTAGGTCGTGTTTTCGGGAGATGTCTTATTTTGGGGAAACAGGGAATACGGTATGTGTATAGAGTCTTGTCTTCATTATCTGGTGTTGGTATTCTCATCATGTTGTGGTGATGCTGTGGGTCGCAGTCGTTTGGAAATTGTTACGTATTGTTTGGAATATTGGTCTTGTCATAGTTTAATTGGTACACAGTACAGGCCAGTCCAAGATAGATTCTGCAAGTTTGTTCTTAAGTTGATTTGTATGTAAGTTGTATACTTTATCATTGTAAACCCAGCTACATTTTTTTTTTTGGTCTCTGTGGCAATTGTATTTTGAAAAGGCCACATTTACATGACAGGTCCATGGGATGTATATGAGGCCACAAGATTGCAGTCGTTATATATCCCCATATATGTCCCGAACATGTGTGGCATCGTACCTTATCTCGTGAACAAGGGAAAGATGTCCTACCTTCCCAGTTTGTGCAGCGTACATCCCCCTCCTCACCAGCCACTGGACAGCGGGCATAGTTCATGTGAATGTAGTCGGTATCTCGTTACAAATATTGTTTTTGAGAGGGGCCCGCATCGGCTGCCAAGCAAGGGGGGGCCTGTCCTAAATGAGGTGCTGAGACCCATATCTGGCCCTGCAGATACCTGAAGCTATTGCAGGGGCCTCCGTTTGCAGGGCTGCATAGCAATGATCGGCACCCCCCAAAGGTCAGCTAAATGATGTGGTCGCGCGCTGCACCTTGTCATTAACGGGTTAAACACCCGCGAATCGAGCCCACTTCAATTGGTGGGTGTTACCCGGGGAGGTACGCGGTAGATTACCACTGTACATCCCACAAACTCCAATGCCGACCATCGGCAGCGCCTCGCGCCGTAGCCCTGCGCGCTGGGGGCTAATCGCAGGACCCAGCAGTGTAGCTCTAAGGGGTTTAGAATATTAGGTAATATTTCCGTGTTGTAGAGGTGTGGGCCCCCAGAATCTATTTCACTTGTGGTGCCCTAGGCCCCCCAGTCTGACCCAGTCTATCTATTTATCTATCTATCTATCTATCTATCTATCTATCTATCATCTATGTACCATCTCAATCGATCTACTATCGATATATATAATCTATCTCATATCAATATATCTATTCACTCAGACTACCTATCTTCTAAGTAACACTCCAGCCACAGCTTGAGAGAGTTTCCTGGCCTCTTTCTGAGGTGAGGGGGGAGGGGGGCTACACGTCTCTGTCAGTGGGATTATTCTTTTACAGGATACGTGTAGTGGAAGCTGAGAGAGACGAGAAGAAAGTTTAGGTGCTTGGTCACTACATTAGTCAGGGCTTTCCCTGCACATGACAGTGCTGGAGTAGTGACACATGAGTGCTGGGTACTGAGCCATGAGGTATCAGCAGGGAGAGCGATGGGGGCTTGTCTCTCCCTCCCGTAGTTCAGCTTCTTATGAAGACGGAATGTCCATAGTAACAGCTATCTGGAGCAGTCACTGACATCTAGGGAAGTCTGCAGAATACAAGAGGAAGGAGCAAGATCGGGTGGGGAAACTAATCCAATTGCAATAGTGCTTAAAATTACCTCCCTACAAACATATCAAAAGTTTTTTGAAAAGACTTCACTTTAAATTAGAAAATGTGTTATTTGTTATCCTAGTATATTTAGTAATGTTATCTTTGTGGGAATACCCATTTAATCATACCGTGTCTCAGGTTTGCCTTTTTTGCACCTCGTTCATTTCTATTTCTGTAATATTAATTTAGTTGTTGTTTGCAAATATTCCCCTACAAAGAGTTCTCATTTGCGAACCAAAAAAGGGACCTAGATTGAGAAAATCTGGGGCAGAACATCCTAGCGTAATTTTTGCACAAAAAGTAAATGCATGTACAATGTTAAGACACAGGTAGTTGTAAGTGCAAGTGCAACAGGCTTTAAAGTAAAGTGTTTTTTAAAAAAACTATATTTTTATAGGAAATTGAGTCTGGTAACATTTTTAGATGTGCACATTAAGATTAACCAAAAATCCCAATTTAAATATCCTATTCCCAGTCCATTCCATTTTAATGGAATTTGATGGAAATAAAAATAAATCCTGAAATCCAAAATGCCCATATGTCCAGAAATTCTTGACATTTGCTCACACATAAAATTTTTATACAAAAGTTACCAACTTAAAATGTCATTGTGTCCAGCAAAATACAAATACTTATAGAGGTCGGTATGCTGAAGTTGAGGAGCAAAATAAACAAAAAACAATTTGAGCATAGGTTTTCCAGTTTTTAAATCTATGACAAACATAATGAAACTATGAGAAATTTGGTATCCCCCTGATCGAACAACCACAATGAAATTAAATAGAGATGTAATATTAAGCGCACACAGTGAAACCTATATAAATCTGTGTCCACAAGAACATGGCACAATTCAGAATAGACGTCCGATAAACAGTAAGGAATGGTCCAGCCCTCAATCGAATTATCGATTTGGAGGTTGGAAGTCAAAAATCAGACAGTAGCGTAAGTACTGTTGAGTTTGGTACTCAAAAAGGAGCAAAAATCGAACTCTACTCTATGGGGGATTTTAGTGGCCTAAGTTTATATTTTTATTCATGCTTTCTGTAAAATTAATTAAAGGGGCATGATATCTATTATAATTTATAGTGGGGGCACAGTGTGCAGTTATTCATGATGTGAGAGATTTATATGAAATACTGTATGAGCGGTACACAGTGTAGTCAGTTGTTGCGTGAACTGTATATATATGATGTATGTGGGGGGCGCATTGTGGTCATTTATTGTGTGAAAGGTATATACAGGCGGTCCCTTACTTAAGAACACTCGACTTACATACGACCCATAGTTACAAACGGACCTCTGGATATTGGTAATTTCTTGTACTTTAGTCCTAGGCTACAATAAACAGCTGAAACAGTTATCAAATGTGTCTCTAATGAAGCTTTAGTGTTAATATTGATTCTTATGACAACCCAACATTTTTAAAATCCAATTGTCACAGAGACCAAAAAAGTTCTGGCTGGGATTACAATGATAAAGTATACAGTTCCGACTTACATACAAACTCAACTTAAGAAAAAACCTACAGACCCTATCTTGTATGTAACCCGGGGACTGTCTGTATTATATATGCAAGTGGACACAATGTGGTTGTTATGATGTGTATATATCACTGAATCAGCATATAGTGGGACACTATACTAAAAGTGACTGCGGCATTTTAGGGGCACAATGGAAAGATATGATACAAGAGCTGAAAACATCTGGGATCAAATTCAAAAGCGATAATTCAAATCTGGAAGGAGACACCATGTAGTTAGGACGTTGAAAATAACAGGTAGTCACGTGTGAGATTTTAGATGTAATTTCTACCTATTTCTAATCAGCACTGTAAATACTGACTTACCTAGTATATGTGGCATTGATATATATCCTAAATGGTTTACAGTGGTAAACTGTTGTGTTCTTAAACATTAAAGGGCGTGCATATGAAAGCAAAATTCTCAAATTTCAATCTAGTGATGTTTTGACAATAAAGATCAATAACCCCTTACTTTACAATTTTACTCAGTTTTATTTCTGTTATAGCTCCTATAACTTAGTGATGGTCAGTGTAAGATTCCAGAGTGTGGGTGGGGACTCTTTAAGCAGACATTTTATGATCTGCTGTGAGATACAGTGTGCTGAACATGTGGTTAGATTATTAGTGTGCAAGGTTTATAAACACTTTCTGAACATTGTACTAGTATCTGATACATAGAAAGAGAGCTGAGACAGATCAGAGATGATGAGATCCATGAGATGCCTACTGCAAACAATGACACACTCAGCTTTGCTATATCTCTGCTCTGCCGCAACACACTATCAGATCTGGTGTTCCTCCCTCCCCCTTCTTCCTTTCCCTGAATAAAAACTTATCTGCCAGTAGCTGGTAGCTCTCCTCATGCTGTGATGTGTTGTATGCCAGCAGGAAGTGAGTGTGTCTGAGCTCCTCTTTGAATGCCAGCGGGGAGGCCACAACACAGAGCAGAGAGCAGCTCAGCTCACGAGCATCAGACTAGATGATCAGAAGATCCAGGGTGGGAAACCAGGGGCAACTTAAATTGTGTACACCAGGACTGAGACAGGTTGGAATTATATCTGCGAAATGCTGTATTTTTGTTAAAAACAGTGAATTAGAGAATGTGTTATTTTGTTATCCTGAGTATATTTAAGAAACTTGTCTTCGTGGGAATAGCCCTTTAATGATGAGGCCACAAAAATGTGTCCATGGGGCCATAAAATTGCTCATGGCAGCCCTCTACACATGTACAATGGGAGGCCGACAAGGTTATGGTGTTATTCTAGAATTTCACACTATTAGAAAAGGCCACTGAATTTATTGCGAAACTGTTTGCCTTAAACTACTACAGATGTAGTAGAATTCATAATATAACTTATAGAACACTGTTCACATGATAAAGCCTTTTTATAAGCAATGCTGAGAAACGGATTAAATAATATTTTTAAAACCACTTTATTTACATTAACATTTGATAGCATATTAAAACTAGGCCTTTTACTATACTGTCATAAGTCCCACCAAATGCCTCTACTTTTGTTTTAGAAACTGAAGTGTTACCATTATACCAGTGTTAAAGGAAACCTACCTATTAAGGTAGATATGATAGTAGGATCCTATTAACCTACTAAACCCTAATCTACAGTATATTTACCTATTCCTATAATGCTTTCTAAACTAAGCTACAGTGATGCCGGAGCTACTGCACATACATAGAGCTCTGATGGAACCAGGAACCACAAAAGCAGTTGCCTCTCCCGAAATGTTACATATAGGTAGATAAAGTTTAGCTTAGTTTACAAAGCATTATAGGGTTAGGTAAAGATAGATTAGGGTTTATTAGGTTAATAGGAACCTACCATCAAATCTACCTTAACCCCTTCCCGCTCTGCGTCCAATATATCGGACGCTGAGTGCAGTGACTTAGCATAAGTGACTTAGCGCGATAGATCTGAGCCGAACCGGCATCGGAAAACATGGGGTGCCGACTGTGACTGATAGCCGGAACCCCAGTGTAACACCCATGATCGGGGTGGGCTCCGATCGTGGATGCTTAACCCGTTAAAGGCTGCACGTCTATGACGTCATCTTACTGGCAGAGTGCCAGCCTATGCAAGTGCATAGGCTGATACTGCTAATACTCTGCAATACATGAATATTGCAGAGTATTATCATGAACAAACAATCAGATGATTGCTTGTTTATGTCCCATGCTAGAAAAAGTAAAAAAAAAAAGTTATTCACTAAAAAATAAAGAAAGAAATCAATAATAATGCCCAAAAGCCCCAAAACATATAAAGAGACATATAACGCAAAAAAAGTCTAAATCATAACACAAACCACACACATATATATATAGTATCACTGCATCTGTAACAATCCGTAGAATAACAGTAAATAATTATTGAACCCGCACGATAACGTTATAAACCCTCCAAAAATTATGATTTTTACCTATTCAATCCCACGAAAAATGCTATAAAAAGTGATCAAAAAAACATATGTACTTCAGAATGATACTGGTGCAAAGTACAACATGTTCCGCAAAAAACAAGCAGCTCCATAGCAAAAAAAATAACAATGTTATGCCACTTGGAACACAGCAATACAAAAATGATGGATTTTTCCCCACATTAGGGATTTATTTGACAAATTTAGTAAAACGTAAGAAAAAATATTCATGTTTGGTGTCCCCATAATCGTATCGACCCATAAAATAAAGATAACATGGTTATTAGGCTAAAAGGTGAACACCAAAAAAAAAAAAAAAGTCAAAAATCCAGGGCAGAATTGATGCTTTTCTACTCCTGCCCTCAAAAAAAAGTTCCTAAATTTTCAACAATATCGGATACCAACCCTAAAATGTTAACACTGGAAAAAGCATCTCATCCCGCAAAAAAAATGCCGTCACATGGCCCCACTAACGAAAAAGCTAAAATTTTATAGCCTACAAAAGGGGCCAATGAGGAAACTAAAATCCTGGCAGCTGCAGGGCGCTACTTCCCTCCTGCGCCTCGCTGTGTGCCCATAAAACAAGTAACAGACACATGTGGGGGATCTCTGAGTACAGGAGAAATTATAGAACAAATTTCTTTTGGAAATGTGTAAATTTTAGGGCTAAATGAACGTATAACCGGCACAATTTGACCATTCTAAATTTCACCTCCATTTTAATTCAATTACTATGAAGAACTCAAGGGGTTAACAATCTTCATAAAAGCTGTTTCTGATAGTTTGAGGGGTGCAGATTTTAAAATGGGTTGGATATATAGGGGGTTTTGATGCTAAATATGTAAAATTTCATTCAAAAATTATGACAATGTAAAGTAGACAAATGGGAAATGTTATTCAGCAATTTATTTTGGTGGTAAATCTATCTGCCTGAAAACGCAATGATTTCGAATTTCAAAAATGGCAAATTTTTCAAAAACGTCATCATTTTTTTTTTTTTGTAAATAAACGCAAAACTTATCAGCCAAAATTTACCACTAAAATGAAGTACAACATCTGGGGAAAAAACAATCTCAGAATCGCTTTGATAAGTAACAGTGTTTAAAAGTTATAACCATATAAAGCGACGCATGTTAGAATCCAAAAAATCGGGCTGAGCCTTTAGGTACAAAATGGTTAATAGGTAGATTTCTTATGGTGGGTGTCCTTTAAATGACTCTCCAGCCTGCAGAGTACTTTGAGCGTTGGAAGTAGTTCTTGCTGATTCTTGAGGACATAACCCTGCCATTTTTAAGGGGTTTTCCAGTTTTACATACCACAAGGTGTCAACAAAGGAACAGCACAGCTTGGAGGATCCTCTCTTTCCTGCTGCCCAGGGAATGTCTCTGCATCTCCATTGCTTAGTCCTTATCATGCACCTTTTCTACTCACTTCTTCTCTATTCATTTTTATGTAGACAAAATGGCTCAATGTTGTATGGATAACAGGAGCTACTCAAAAATATATGATCGCCTTATTATGAACTATTTGTTCTTCTTCACTACAAGTATTTTATTTTTATTGTTTACAATGCTGCTTTTATATTTGGAAAAAAAAAAGTTTACCAACAATTAAATTATAGATGCAAACTTTTTATTAATTCACTTTATTTATAATACAATCCTATATTTTTAAGTACATTCACACTTACTACCATTATTGAGCATTAAATCGTGAATTGTGCCATCTCGTTAATTATGAATGCTTAAAAATCGTCTCCCTATTGTTTCATATTTTTAATAAAATTCGGTAATTTAGCAGATGTAATTGGAATAATTATGCCTTCCATCCTCACATGTCAACGATGTTGTTGTGCAGATGTTTATTTCTCAAATAAGTTTATGTCATATAACAAAATGTACAAGTGTTTTCTGTGCCAGAAAGACTTCATTATTTTATGCCAAATGCCTATTAGTATCCGGTTATCACTCGTATCTGTTCCTTTCTAAACTGATAATTAAATCTGCTGGGAGAGGTGGCCTGGTGACACTGTCAGTGCCATTGATATGGTGGAAGGCATTTTAATTCAATCTGGCAGCTCAAGCTATCTTATATAAACCACTTGGTGTAGGAAAGAAATATTTTTGGCAAGGATACTTTGGCAAGGATATGTTTTTTTGTGAACACAAGGTACTCAGATCCTGATATTATTGTGATTAGTCAAACCTGCCACTGTGCTTGTGATAATAAAAATTGGAAGTATTTTGTCCCATATTTTCTGACTATGAATTGTTGACCTAATTTCTTTCTGTCTCATTAAATGCAGACATTATTCTGCAAATATAACAACACAACATGACCTTATATAACCTTATATAAGTACCATTTTGTTGCACAAGGTAAAAGTTGAAGGATGCGGCTATATGATCCCTCAAATAGCAAAACATGGGTTCCATTTTCTGCAATAGATGAAGGGAACTTGCATCACTTTGAATAGTGAACAAGGGAAGAGAAAAACAGCCCTGTTGAGACTTTCACTTCTGGAAATCACAGAAACTCCACTGAAAATGGGTCAAATACAAGGCAATAGCCCGTGTCTACCAAAATACCTTTAGTTTGGAGCAAGCTCAAAAAAACTATTACTCAGGAACAACCCTATGAGACATGATTGAGAATGTTTCACAGCACTAGGACATTATTCCAGTAATCAGGTGGTTATGAACCAATAAAATGTCCAATCATATGTAGCTAGTTACTAGTACATATGGCAAAATTCATATTAACAAGGAATGATGTATATCCAGATAACGGGAATTTCCAAAAAAATATACATATTAATAGTATTATTAAAGTATCATAGTAAAAAAGGTTAGAAAAAGACATCAGTCCGTCAAATCCAACCTATACATTATACTGAGTTGATCCAGGAGAAGACAAAAACCCTACAAGGCTGAGGCAAATTGGCCCAAAGCAGTGAAAAATTCCCCCCGAGTCCTAATAAGGAGGATCAACAGAAACTGCTAACAAAAAGGTTTATTCCCATGCAATGTATTACTATTGCTCTCCAAAAAGGCATCCAGGCCTCTCCTGAACATGTTCAAATAATCAGCCATAACAACCTTCTGCAGGCAGAGTTCCATAGTCTCACTGCTCTTACAGTAAAGAACCTTTGTCTATGTTGATGGTAGAATCGCCTCTCCTCTAGGCGTAGAGGATGCCCCCTTGTCCTGGTCACAGGCCCAGGTATAAAAAGATCTGTGGAGAGAATTCTGTACTGCTCATTCATATATTTGTACATTGTAATGAGGTCTCCCCTCATTGTCATCTTTGTTGTCTTTTTTCATAGCTGTATAACCCCAGTTTAGTAATCTGTCATTGTATTCTAATCCCCCCATTCCCCTAATAATCCTGGTTGCTCTCCTCTGCACCCTATCCAGTTCTTCTATGTCCTTTTTATACACTGGTGCCCAAAACTGTACACAATATTACATGTATGGTATGACCAGGGATTAGTATAAGGGTAAAACTATGTCCTTATCATGAGAATCTATTCTTCTTGTGATACATCCCATAATTTTATTTGCTTTAGCAGTAGACTCTGGCACTGATCACTAAAATTGAGTTTACTATCCACCAATAACCCCCAAGTCTTTACTC
The DNA here is from genome assembly GCA_019512145.1 of Engystomops pustulosus. Lineage (NCBI taxonomy): Eukaryota > Metazoa > Chordata > Amphibia > Anura > Leptodactylidae > Engystomops > Engystomops pustulosus. The sequence continues at coordinate 40,345,904 of CM033643.1, forward strand.
AGTTTTTACATCAGTTTTAACAAGAAATGTATTGTTTAACACATAATTATAAGTTTCATTTCCTTGACCCAAGTGCATAACCTTACATTTATCTATATTAAACCTCATCTGCCATTTGCCATTTGTCAGCCCAAGCCTCCAGTTTCCACAAATCCCTCTGTAATGTTATACTATCCTTCTCTGTATTAGGTTAAGAGTCTAAAGTCAATTAGTCTCAACAGAAACTGAGTCAAGAGGCTGGGAACGAGGGCTAAAACACAGCCAGGTAGATATTTCTGCAAATACAAAAAAGAATATAAATGAGGTTTACCGTTGTGCAGTGATTGGCACATATGAACTGCTGCTGCTCTATTGTTTGCATACATTTTTGCTACATATAGGAGAGTCCCCCTAGTAGGTTCCTATATGCCTGAGCTTTTAAAATGGTATCATTTGCAGACTATGTACCATTTTGTTGTTACTTCATGTTTTTTCATTTCATATTTTAAAGATTGAAGTAAAAGTTACATTTTAAATCACCACTTGTGCCTTCTATATTGAACTACTGCATACAACTGCGTATGGCACTATGTATGTATTGGATGGCAAATGACCGGGATAAGGAGGGGGCTCATGTGTGTCCTAAGCCGGGGCCTATTTGTATATATGTCTGAAAAACTGCAAAGATCACAAAAGAGTAAACTTCTGTTGTAGACTTGAAGTCCATCATAGGAACGCAGGTCTGACATGCGCATTACGTAGACTGCCAGAACAGATGTACGAGGCATGGAAATAGCTGGGATGCATCCTAGTACTGGGACAGATAACAGGAATAGGTGATAAAACAATAAAAAAACAGATGGATGTGCATGAACAGACCCAAATTTGTGTAAAAAATCAATAACTTTATTTGTAATCACATATAAACAACAGGTCATACATAAAAACGATAAAACATACCTAAACCGCACAGGATATCTGTGCCAAATTCTCAGGGCAAAGCCCATAAACCCCTTCTGTGGAATGCAAGCCAAAGTAGACAATCCATTATATATACTAATATGAAGCCTAAAACAGTGACAAGTAGTGTGTAAATAGCAATAAAGCGCCTGAAAAGGAGTCTAAGTTGGCGTTACCATCTGTTGTCCCCGTAGGAGTGAGTATAAATTTAAAGAGAAAGATCCAACAAGGAGTAGGACTAAGCACATTCCCCCTCCTGTGCTTCGCCTTACTCCTTGTTGGACCCGTGATAAGAATACTATGTGATAACAAAAATTAAAAAAAAAAAAATGTAAGTTAACATTACAATTTCATTTTCTAAAACATTTTCCATTAACTAATAATAAGTTAAAGAGAACAGAAACTCAAATGAAATCATTTTAAAAAAATTTAAAACAAAAAAAGTGCTTTCAGTGCGTTGCCTCGTTTTTACAGTTCTTAGTACTAAAAGTGGATGATAATTAAGGCTTACATAAAGACAGGTGGCCTTTAACTTATCACATTATCATTAGAGAGGAAACCCAAAGCACTACTTAGATTGTTGAACCTGGCCAAATCATGATCAGTCACTTTTGTACTGAGAGGATCAGCCGCTAACAATGTCCACGATCAAGTCTGATAGGTGGTAATTTACCTGCATGTATCCCAATCATTTCAATAGGGAACAGCAGGATTGCTCAGGCAGTGCATACTGCATGATTGCAGACATTGTTAGCAGCTGAAGCCTATTAGTTTATGAAAGTATCTTCATTTTTCTCTTTCTTTTCTGTGCCATGGATCAGGTCTCTTTGTTTGAAGGTTGTGTACAACTATTAAGGGCGGTAATCCATCGCCCACTTAAATCATATTTTACCTTTTATTCATTTCTCACCTTTTTTGTATTTAGCTAAATTAGATTTACACCACTGTACTTTACTGCCTAATCACTGTAAATATGCGGTATATATATTCTTTTACTCTACTGTTGATCTTTCTTCCAAATTTAAGACTCTCTGTACATATTTAGAAGTGGTGTGTTTAATTTGCTTCGGTAATGACATCCATTGAATGTATCCCTTTAAATGATATGCATATTGGCTGCATAGACTGGAAAGTGATACGCCTGGGTCAGCCAGATGGTTTAGTGGCTGTGTGGTTTTGCTGCCAAACAAGCAACCTGGATTTCATTTCAAAATCAGCTTCCTGCTTCTGTTGCGGTCACTAGGGATGGATGTGTGAGAAGGTATTTGGATGGAAAGGATGTGCCAAGTAATGCTTTTAATACAGCACCTGCTGTTTCCTAATTATTAGCATTGGAAATGATTCTGAAGGGAGACACATCCTGCTGCTTTCTCACTCACAGGAAGAATTTGCACTACTTTGTATAAACCTTCAAGACAGACACAAATTCCTGATTTAAAGGGCAGTTTGGTGTTCCTCTTAGACAAATTATTATGGTAATATCAATGATCCCTTTTGGTGACAAATTGCCATTTTTACAATTCTAAAAGTTTGAAAAGATTTCTGGTGGAAATCATGTTCACATATTTTTTAGCTAAAATAAAACAATATATATATATATATATATGTAAAAAATAGAATTTAGAATATTACGTTATTCCTTAAAACTCCAACATTGGGGGTTTTCTGTACTCTAGGAAAAAGGTAAAATAAAATTTGGAGATCTTTATAGATTATAATACTCAACAATCCTGAGATGTAATAAATAATAATGCATACATTTACAGTTTTTGAAAGATTAATCCACCAGTTGTAAAATCTTGATGAACATTGGTCTATCAGGATGAAACAACGTGATAATAAAATTTCACTTTTTTAGGAGATTTAAGCTGTCTTGCACTAATCATGAATGTGGAATTGTAAAAATTAAAATAACATTAGGTGTTAACTAGAGATGAGCGAACATGCTCGTCCGAGCTTGATGCTCGGTCGAGAGCCCCTAAAATGTCACTTTGCCATAAAAACACTTAATAAAGTATAAAAAACACAAAAAAAACCCCCACATATTTGGTATTGCCCGCGTCCGTAACAATCTGTATAATAAAACAGAATTGTTACTGGAAACACAAAAACGTTCCGAAAAAAGATAATTTTTAAAAAATGCTCTAAAAAGTGATTAAAATAATGTTCCGCACTCTAAAATAAGCCCACTAAAAAGAACAACTCTTCTCACAAAACAGAAGCCCCTAACCAGATTTGTCACCAAAAAAAATAAAAAAGTTTTGCATATGAAAAGATGGTGATGCTAAAATGAACAAGATTTTCTCCAAATTAGTTTTTATTCAGTACAAGTGAATAAAATACACAAAACCACCACATATTTGGTATTGCTGTGCCCGTAACAATCTACATAATAAAACAGAATCATTATTAGATCCGCAAAGTGAACCCCGTGAAAAAAAAATTAAAAAACGCTCCAAAAAAAATAAAAAATCTTTCTAAAAATGGATGATTTTCATTTCCTCCACCAACAAAGAGTTAATAAAATCTCATCAATTATCTATAGATGCCCCAAAATTACGTACCAGAAAAGTGCATCTCATGTGGCAAAAGAAATAAGCCCCTATAGGTCCACATTAAAAAAAGAAAAAAAATTATGGCCTGTACAATTGGACAATGCAAATCTGCTCTGGATGGCGCCTCCTTCCCTTCTATGCCCGGCCATGTGCCCATACCGCAGGTTACCACCACATATGGGGTATCAGTGTACTCAGGAGAAATCGGTTATCAAACTTTGTGGAGCCTTTTTCATTTAATCCATTGCAAATGTTTAATGTTCCACCCAAAATGAGTGTATTGTGAAAAAATATTACAATTTGTAAACTGCACCTCCATTTTGTTTAAACCCCTATAAAACACCTAAAGGGTTAACAAACTTCTTAAAAGGGATTTTTCATACATTGAGGGGTGTAGTTTCCATAATGGGGTAATTTACGAGTCTAGCTATTATTTAGGCCTCTCACACTCAATAACAAGTTGAGCAGATCCATCTAAATACAGGTTTTGGTGATTTTACAAAGAATTTGAAAAATGGTACCTAAAGCCTCATGGTGCCTGAGCCTCGTAACATTCTAGTAAAATATGTGGAAACATAAAAAACCATGGCAACATAAAGCAGACATTTGGAATTTATTTGGGTGCTATGACTGTCTGCATCAAAAGTAGAGAATTTAGAACGTTGAAAATAAAGAATTTTCCCAAATTTTTGCCAAATTTTGTTTTTTTCATAACTAAACACAAAAGATAATCCATCAAAATTTAAAACTATTTGAAGTACAATGGGCAGATTTACGTACCCGGTCCAGTCGCAATCAGCGGTGCGTACTCCGACGAGGACTTCGGTTCTGCCGGTCCGTGCGCGATATCCACAGGTGTCGGTGTGCTAAGTTCCGACGGCGTTGAACTTTTCGTCCGGTGGATGTGAGTGCGGATCTTGCGACACATTTTTTACCTCTCTCCTCGGCTTAAAATTCCAGTGCCCACTTCCAATCAATACTGGTTAACAAAATTAGCGACACCTGGACGTTATAGTAGTCCGGCGCGTAGATACCTCGCGCACCGGGACGTGCTATAACGTCATGCTTCGGCACCGGCCCACGAAACGCGAGCCGGCAACGCGGGGTTAAACCCCTGCACCGCCGCGGTCAAGTGGACCATGGGGGTTAGGGTATTCCCGCTATGATCGGATACCCGTGCCGCTTACCAGGAGATCGATCCACTTCTGTGCAAAAAAAGCCCCCGAGGGACTGCCGAGTGCCCCGCCGGGACGGCCCGATGTTCTGTACAGTCGACCCCTTCTGGGTCCGATTGTAAAATGCTGCACATGCGTTCTGCATGCTCAGGACAGTTTACCCCACTACTGTTCAATGGAACTGGTATTGTATAGCAGTATTTGGACTTGAACCAGCGATAAGAGTAGTTAAAGTTCAAGTATGGAAAAGTAAAAAAAATTAAAAACACTAAAGAATAAATAAAAATAAAAAACATTAAAAAAAGATACGCCTAAAAGGTCACTTTGCCAAAAAACATTAATAAGAGTGAAAAAAACACAAAAAAAACCCAACCAATTGGATTGCCGCGTCCGTACATCTTCTAATAATAAACAGAATTGTTAGGAACCACCAAAAACGTTCCGAAAAAGAAATTTTTTATACCTAAAAATGCTCTAAAAGTGGATTAATAACGTCCGCACTCTAAAATAAGCCCACTAAAAAGAACAACTCTTCCACAAAAAGAAAGCCCCTACCAGATTTGGTCACCCAAAAAAAAAAAAAAGTTTTGCATATGAAAAAGATGGTGATGCTAAAATGAACAAGATTTTCTCCAAATTAGTTTTATTCAGTACAAGTGAATAAAATACACAAAACCACCACATATTTGGTATTGCTGGCCTGTAACAATCTACATAATAAAACAGAATCATTATTAGATCCGCAAAGTGAACCCCGTGAAAAAAAAACATAAAAAACGCTCCAAAAAAAATAAAAAAATCTTTCTAAAATGGATGACTTTTCTTCCTCCACCAACAAAGAGTAATTTTAAAATCTCATCAATATCTATAGATGCCCAAAATACGTACCAGAAAAGTGCATTCATGTGGCAAAGAAATAAGCCCCTATAGGTCCACATTAAAAAAGAAAAAAAATTATGGCTGTACAATTGGACAATGCAAAATCTGCTCTGGATGGCGGCCCCTTCCCTTCTATGCCGGCCATGTGCCCATACAGCAGGTTACCACCACATATGGGGTATCAGTGTTACTCAGGAGAAATCGGTTATCAAACTTTGTGGAGCCTTTATTCTAATCCATTGCAAATGTTTAATGTTCCACCAAAATGAGGGTATGTGGAAAAATATTACCATTTGAAACTGCACCTCCATTTTGTTTAAACCCTATAAAACACCTAAAGGGTTAACAAACTTCTAAAAGGGATTTTCATACATGAGGGGTGTAGTTTCATAATGGGGTAATTTACGGTCTAGCTATTATTTAGGCCTCTCACACTCAATAACAAGTTGAGCAGATCCATCAATACAGGTTTTGGTGATTTTACAAAGAATTTGAAAAAATGGTACCTAAAGCCTCATGTGCCTGAGCCTCGTAACATTCTAGTAAAATATGTGGAAACTAAAAAAACCATGGCAACATAAACAAACATTGGAATTTATTGGGTGCTTATGACTGTCTGCATCAAAAGTAGGAATTAGAACGTTGAAAATAAAAGAATTTTCCACATTTTTGCCAAATTTTGTTTTTTCAAACTAAACACAAAAGATTCATCCAAATTTTTAAACTAATTGGAAGTACAATGGGGCAGATTTACTTACCCGCGTCCCGTCGCAATCCAGCGTGCGTACCGACGAGGATTCGGTTCTGCCGGTCCGTGCGCCCGATATCCACAGGTGTCTGCGGGTGCAAAGTCCGCGGAGTTAACCTCTGGTCCCTGTGTATGTGAGTGCTGATCTTGCGACACAATTTTTTTAAAATTCCGGGGGTTTTCCGAATCCGTCGGGTTTTCCAACGGCCCGCCCCCCGATTTCTGTCACGTGAAAGCCGGCGCCGATGTGCCACAATCTGATTGCATTCGCCAAAATCCTGGGGCAATTCAGCGCAAATCGGAAATATTCGGGAAACCCGACGAAAGTGCGCAATTCGGACCCTTAGTAAATGAGCCCCAATGTGTCACGAGAAAACAATCTCAAAATTCCCTAAATATCTCATAGCATTCCAAAGCTATAACCACTTATAGTGACACATGGCAGATTTGAAAAATGGGGCTGTGTCCTAAAGGCCAAAAACATAATTTTAAGTGGGGAAATAATATTGACACTTTTCTACCAGTTGCAGTATATGGAGGAGATCTATCAAGGTTTTAAAATAATTGCTTTTAGGTAGGTGTGGAGTGGGATCAAGGGGGCCATGATGAGTAGCGAAGTGTGCCAGCATGGGGTATATCAGCTCTGAGGGAATAATCTCCCCCTACGCAATAAGAGGAGGTACTGGGCTGGACCGCATTCAACTATCTGGCATAGAAGTCATAATAATTTCTTATGTGTGGCCAGGAATTCTGATTATTTCCCACTTATGTCTCCTCCATGCCAAGTGGACATAAAGGGAATGAGTGAGGCCAAGCTGAGCAGTGGGGTGGGTCGGTGTGTGTCATTCATGCCTTGCCCCAAAACATCACACTCACAACCACACACCAACAAGCTTACATACTGCCATCCTGAACAATATAATGAAGGAATGTCCACATGGAAAAGAAACTTGTTAGGAGGGGCTGTTTGACCTTTAGTGATGTCACAAGTGTATGACTAATCACATGCTTCAGGTCTTCCAATTACAAAAATGCCGTTCTGATTCATATGAATGCCTTCAATGTGGTAGCTTCAATGCCCTGAGCTGATGTCACAACCAAGAAGTGCCCCCCACTTCAGGAAAAGCTGAGTGGATTTTACAGATAGCCTCATATATCTTTAAACCCTTATATCTCAGGATATGAAGCATGACACAGGTATCATTGGAATTGTTGTCAAAGGCTGTTTTTATCTCAGTAATTTTGCAGTTATGCTTTAACTCCTTATTGATGCGACCTAAAAAGGCTTTCGTTAACGGGCATTATTAGCAAATTTTCGTAAGCGGCAGATTGTAAGTGGCAGACTGTGTTATTTTTTGGGACACATAGAGCTAGGTAAAACATAACAAAAATTGTAAAAACATTTTCATTTATATTTTTATTTGGGGTTAAATATTAATGAATTCCCTATTTTTTGTCATTTTAATATTTAATATGTAAAGTTTCTAATATGTAAAGTGTCTGTCAAAAAGGGCACTATGGCAATATTTTTGTGGTGTACATGGGTTTTTTTTTATTATATGGGAAAATGTCAATTTATTTTAATTAATTATTATCAATATTTTTTCTGTATGTGTGTATTTACTTTATATGTCCTCGCCGATGTGCCACAATCTGATTGCATTCGCCAAAATCCTGGGGCAATTCAGCGTAAATTGGAAATATATTCGGGAAACCCGACGAAAGTGCGCAATTCGGACCCTTAGTAAATGAGCCCCAATGTGTCACGAGAAAACAATCTCAAAATTCCCTAAATATCTCATAGCATTCCAAAGCTATAACCACTTATAGTGACACATGGCAGATTTGAAAAATGGGGCTGTGTCCTAAAGGCCAAAAACATAATTTTAAGTGGGGAAATAATATTGACACTTTTCTACCAGTTGCAGTATATGGAGGAGATCTATCAAGGTTTTAAAATAATTGCTTTTAGGTAGGTGTGGAGTGGGATCAAGGGGGCCATGATGAGTAGCGAAGTGTGCCAGCATGGGGTATATCAGCTCTGAGGGAATAATCTCCCCCTACGCAATAAGAGGAGGTACTGGGCTGGACCGCATTCAACTATCTGGCATAGAAGTCATAATAATTTCTTATGTGTGGCCAGGAATTCTGATTATTTCCCACTTATGTCTCCTCCATGCCAAGTGGACATAAAGGGAATGAGTGAGGCCAAGCTGAGCAGTGGGGTGGGTCAGTGTGTGTCATTCCTGCCTTGCCCCAAAACATCACACTCACAACCACACACTAACAAGCTTACATACTGCCATCCTGAACAATATAATGAAGGAATGTCCACATGGAAAAGAAACTTGTTAGGAGGGGCTGTTTGACCTTTAGTGATGTCACAAGTGTATGACTAATCACATGCTTTAGGTCTTCCAATTACAAAAATGCCGTTCTGATTCATATGAATGCCTTCAATGCGGTAGCTTCAATGCCCTGAGCTGATGTCACAACCAAGAAGTGCCCCCACTTCAGGAAAAGCTGAGTGGATTTTACAGGTAGCCTCATATATCTTTAAACCCTTATATCTCAGTATATGAAGCATGACACAGGTATCATTGGAATTGTTGTCAAAGGCTGTTTTTATCTCAGTAATTTTGCAGTTATGCTTTAACTCCTTAGTGATGCGACCTAAAAAGGCTTTAGTTAACGGGCATTATTAGCAAATTTTCGTAAGCGGCAGATTGTAAGTGGCAGACTGTGTTATTTTTTCGGACACATAGAGCTAGGTAAAACATAACAAAAATTGTAAAAACATTTTCATTTATATTTTTATTTGGGGTTAAATATTAATGAATTCCCTATTTTTTTTCCGTGTTACTGTGTTCCTCCGTGCGCTGTTCTGTTGTTTAACCTACCCCTCTGCTTGGACCTCCTGTTGCTGACCCCGGATTGAACCCGACGTTGACATCTCTGCCGACTGCCCTGACGCTGTGTTGGACTTTGACACAAGATTGACTGCGTTCTTGACCTCAAACCTTAGCCGCCACTGCAGACAAGTCACACCTGAGGAACGACCTGGGGTACCACGCGCAGCTGTCTAACCCGCTTGTGGCGGGGCTCTGGTCGAAAACGGGTCCACTTAGACTCCGGTCACCAGGTAGTGACTTGAGTCATCGTCTGCAGTGGCCAGGTGATCCACCACCCGCAAACCTGACAGTTTATACAGTTGTCAGTATTTTTCTAAGGACTCTGTCCCATCATGTTTACTTATTCACTATCCTAGGAATACCCCTGATCAAAGGATTAAATCCCCTTTGTCAATGGAATACTGTTGCACCTAATTTTCTGATATAGTACAAATAAAGAGTATGAATTATGTGCTTTTCATATTTCGTTAATTCTAGATAATGACAAGTGACTGTTCGGTACAAGAACCTACCATACAGGTCTACTTGCTAACATCCCTTGCTATTCCAGTTTTGAATACAGGAAGGTTAGAGATGAGCGGACCCGAACTTTCCTATTTGCTGTTTGGCTGCCAATTCAGCAATATGTCTGGGTCTCGGGGAACACACCCGAACCTCAACCCCAAACAGAAAGTTCGGGTCCGCACATTTCTAAGGGAGATACAAACAAAGCTATTTTTATTTTTCCACAGAGCAATCAAAGCATAACAGATGTGAAAAAAAATAGATGTGGACGTAAAACTGAAGTAAAGTGGAAACATTACAAATCTGTTGTCAACAATTTTACTGGGGATGTAGAGGAGAAGTTCTGGAGAACAGCAGTTAGTAGCAGAAGTAGAAGAGCTTTGAAAGATTTGTGATTGGTTGATAAGGTCATAGACATATGGAGACTTTAAGGAGTTTTCTAAAAATATCACAAACCTTAAGTTATCTCTCTCCTCGGCTAAAATCCAGTGCACCACTTCCAATCACTACTGGTTAACAAATAGGCGCACCTGGACGTTATAGTACGTCCTTGAGCGTAGATACCTCGCGCACCGGGACGTGCTATAACGTCATGCTTCTGGCACCGGCCCACGAACGGAGCCGGCAATCGCGGGTGTTAACCCCTTGCACGCCGCGGTCAAGTATGACCATGGCGTGTTAGGGTATTCCCGCTATGGATCGGATACCCCGTGCCGCTTACCAGGAGATCCGATCCACTTCTGTGCAGCCCCGAGGACTGCCGAGTGCCCCGGGACTGCCCGATGTTCTGTACAGTCAGACCCCTTCTGGGTCCGATTGTAAACTGTCTGCACATGCGTCTGAATGCTCAGACAGTTTACACACTTTACAATGAACTGGTATTGTATAGCAGTATATTGGACTTGAACCAGCGATAAGAGCTAGTTAAAGTTCAAGTATGGAAAAGTAAAAAAAATTAAAAACACTAAAGAATAAATAAAAAATAAAAACATAAAAATATAAGCCCCTAAAATGTCACTTTGCCATAAAAACACTTAATAAGAGTAAAAAACACAAAAAAAAGACCCAATATTTTGTCATTGCCCGCGTCACGTAACAATCGGTCTAATATAAACAGAATTGTTACTGGAACACAAAAACGTTTCCGAAAAGATATTTTAATTAAACAAAAATGCTCTAAAAAGTGGATTAAAATAATGTTCCGCACTCTAAAATAAGCCACTAAAAAGAACAACTTTCTCACAAAACAATAAGCCCGCAACACAATTTGTCAGCCAAAAAAAATAATAAAAGTTTTGCATGCGAAAAATGGGTGAGCTAAAATGAAACAAGATTTTCTCAAATTGGTTTTTCTTATCAGTACAAGTGAATAAAATACACAAAACCACCACATATTTGGTGATTGCTGTCCTGTAACAATTCTACATATAAAAACAGAATCATTATTAGATCCGCAAAGTGAACCCCGTGAAAAAAAATATAAAAACACGCTCCAAAGAAAGATACAAAATCTTTCAACAATGATGATTTTCATTTCCTCCACCAACAAGTAGTACTAAAATCCATCAATATACTAGAGCCCCAAAATTACGTACCAAAAAGTGCATTCATGGTCAAAAAGAAAGAAGCCTAGTAGGTCCAATTAAAAAGAGAAAAAAAATGATGGCCGTACATTGACCAATGCAAATCTCCTTGGATGGAGCCCCTTCCTTCTATGCCCCGGCCTGTTGCCATACCGGCAGGTTACCACCACATATGGGGGATCAGAGTGTACGTCCGGAGAAATCGGTTAATCAAACTTGTGGAGCATTTTTCATTTAATCCATTGCAAATGTTAATGTTCCACCCAAAAATGGTGTATGGGTAAAAAATTTACAATTGTAACTGCAACCTCCATTTTGTTTCAACCCCTATTAAATCATCCTCAAAGGGTTAACAACTTCTAAAAGGGATTTCATACATTTGAGGGGTGTAGTTCCATAATGGGGTAATACGAGTCTAGCATTATTTAGGCCTCTCACAGTCAATACAAGTGATCAGAGCCATCTAAATACAGTGTTTTGTGATTTTTAACAAAAAATTGAAAAATGGTACTCTAAAGCCCTCATGTGGCTGGCCTCGTAAACATTCTAGTAAAAGTATGTGGAACATAAAAAACATTGCAAAACATAAAGCAGGTACATTTGGAACTTTATTGGGTGCTTACTGTCTGCATCAAAGTAGGGAATCTAGAACGTTGAAAATAAGAATTTTCCCAATTTTTTGCGCTAAATTTTGGTTTTCGAACTAAACACAAAACCCACCATCCATCTCCAATTTTTTAAAATAATTTGAAGTACAATGGGCAGTATTTACTACCGTCCTAGTCGCGATCCAGCGGCGTACCTCCGCGAGGATTCGGTTCGCGCCGTCCGTGGCCCGATCCACCAGTGTCGCTGCTGGTCTGAAGTTCGCCGGGAGTTCACCTTCTCGTCCCTGTGTATGAGTGCTGATCTTGCGACACACATTTTTTCCTTCTCTCCTCGGCTTAAAAATCCAGTTGCACCATTCCAATCACTACTGGTTAACAAATAGGCGCACTGGACGTTATAGTACTTCTTGCGCAGTTAGAACCTCGCCCTTCACCGGGACGTGCTTATAACGTTTGCTCTGGCACCGGCCACGAAACGGAGCCGGCAATGCGGGTGTTAAACCCCTTGCAGCCGGGTTCAAGTATGGACCATGGCGTTTAGGGTATTCCCGCTATGGACGGATACCCCGTGCGCTTACCAGGGATCCGATCCACTTCTGTGCAGCCCGAGACTGCCGATGCCCCGGGACTGCCCGATGTTCTGTACAGTCAGACCCCTTCGGGTCCGATGTAAAACTGTCTGCACATGCGTCGAATGATCAGACAGTTTCACTACTTTTACAATGAACTGGTATTGTCATAGCCCAGGATATGGACTTGAACCAGCGATAAGAAGCTAGTTAAAGTTCAAGTATGGAAAGTTAAAAAAAAATAAAAACCTAAAGAATTAAAATAAAAAATAACAAAAACATAAAAATAAAGCCCCTAATGTCCACTTTGACCATAAAAAAACTTAATAAAGTATAAAAAACACAAAAAAAAACCCCAACATATTTGGTATGCCCGCGTCCGTAACAATCGGGATCAATAAACGAATGGTTACTGGAAACACAAAAAAGTTCCGAAAAAAGATAATTTTTAAAAAATGCTCTTAAAACGTTGATTAAAATAATGTTCCGCACTCTAAAATAAGCCCACTAAAAGAACAACTCTTTCACCAAAACAGAAGCCCCAACCAGATTTGTCACCAAAAAAAATAAAAAAGTTGCATATGAAAAATGGTGTGCTAAAAATGAACAAAGATTTTCTCCCAAATTTAGGTTTATTCAGTACAAGTGAATAAATACACAAAAACCACACATATTTGGTATTGCTGTGCCTGTAACAATCCATAATAAAACAGAATCAGTTATTAGATCCGCAAAGTGAAACCCCGAGAAAAAAAAATACAAAACGCTCCCCAAAAAAACAAAAAAATCTTCTTAAAAAAATGGTAGGATTTGTATTCCTCCAACCAACAAAGGAGTTAATAAAATCTCATCAATTATCTATGATGCCCCCAAAACGTACAGAAAAGTGCATCTCATGTGGCAAAAGAATAGGCCCCTATAGGTCCACTTAAAAAAAGAACAAAAAGTATGGCCGGTACAAGTGGAAATGCAAAATCTGCTCTGGATGGCGGGCCTCCTCCATTCTATGCCCGGCCATGTCCCATACCGCAGGTTACCACCACCGATGGGGTATAAAACAGTGTACTCGAGGAAATCGGTTATCAAAACGTTTGTGGAGCCCTTTTTCCATTAATCCATGCAAATGTTAATGTCCACCAAAATGAGTGTATTGTGAAAAAATATTACAATTTGTAAAACGTCACCTCCATTTTGTTTAACCCCTATAAAACACCTAAAGGGGTTAACACACTTCTTAAAGGGATTTTTCATACCATTGAGGGTGTAGTTTTTCCTAATGGGGTAATTTACGAGTCTAGCATTATTTAGGCCTCTCCACAACTTCATAACAGTTGAGCAGATCCATCGCAATACAGGTTTTGGTGATTTTACAAAGAATTTGAAAAATGGTACTAAAGTCCTTATGGTGCTGAGCCTGTAAACATTCTAGGTAAATATTTGGACAACATAAAAAACCATGGCAACAATAAAGCAGACATTTGAATGTATTTGGGTGCTATGACTGTCGCATCAAAGTAGAGAATTAGAACGTTGAAATAAAGATTTTTCCCAAATTTTTGCCAAATTTTGTTTTTTTCATAAAAACTAAACACAAAAGATCTATCCAAATTTTTATAACTAATTTGAAGTACAATGTGGGCAGATTTACTTACCCGTCCAGTCGCAATCCAGTCGGTTCGGTACTCCGACGAGGATTCGGTTCTGCCGGTCCGTGCGCCCGATATCCACCAGGTGTCGCTGCTGTGCTGAAGTCCGCCGGAGTTCACCTTCTTCGTCCCTGTGTATGTGAGTGCTGATCTTGCGACACAATTTTTTTACCTCTCTCCTCGGCTAAAATCCAGTGCACCACTTCCAATCACTACTGGTTAACAAATAGGCGCAACTGGACGTTATAGTAAGGCCTTGGCGTAGATACTCGCGCCAACGGGACGGCGATAACGTCATGCTTCTGGCACCGGCCCACGAACGGAGCCGGCAATCGCGGGTGTTAACCCCTTGCACGCCGCGGTCAAGTATGACCATGGCGTGTTAGGGTATTCCCGCTATGGATCGGATACCCCGTGCCGCTTACCAGGAGATCCGATCCACTTCTGTGCAGCCCCGAGGACTGCCGAGTGCCCCGGGACTGCCCGATGTTCTGTACAGTCAGACCCCTTCTGGGTCCGATTGAAAATGTCTTGCACAGGGTCTGCATGCTCAGGACAGTTTACACTTACTTTCAATGAACTGGTAGTGTATGCCAGTAGATTGGAACTTGAAACCAGCGATAAGAGCTAGTAAAGTTAAAGGATGGAAAAGTAAAAAAAATTAAAAACAATAAAGAATAAATAAAAAATAAAAACTAAAATATAAGCCCCTAAAATGTTCACTTTGCCATAAAAAACACTTAATAAAGTATAAAACAACAACAAAAAAAACACCACCATATTTGGTATTGCCCGCGTCCGTAACAATCTGATAATAAAACAGATTGTTCTGGAAACACAAAACGTTCGAAAAAAAGAGAATTTTAAAAAATGCTCTAAAAACGTGATAAAATAATGTTCCGCACTCTAAAATAAGCCCACTAAAAGAACAACGCTTATCACAAAAACAGAAGCCCCTAACCAGATTTGTCACCAAAAAAAATAAACAGTTTTGAATATGAAAAGATGGTGATTGCTTAAAATGAACAAGATTTTCTCCAAATTAGTTTTTATTCAGTACCAGTGAATAAAATACCCAAAACCACCACATATTTGGTATTTCGCTGTGCCTGTAACAATCTACATAATAAAACAGCATCATTATTAGATCCGCAAAGTGAACCCCCGTGAAAAAAAAAATTAAAAAACGCTCCAAAAAAAAATAAAAATCTTTCTAAAATGGATTGATGTTCATTTCCTCCACCAACAAAGAGTTAATAAAATCTCTCAATATCTATAGAGCCCCAAATTACGTACCAGAAAAGTGCATCTAGGTGGCAAAAGAATAAGCCCGATAGGTCCACATAAAAAAAGAAAACAAAAGTATGGCTGTACAATTGGACAAGGCAAATCTGCTCTGGATGGCGCCTCCTGCCTTCTATGCCCGGCCATGTGCAATACAGCAGGTTACCACAACAATATGGGGTATCAGTGTACTCAGAGAAATCGGTTATATCAAACTGTGGAGCTTTCATGTAATCCATTGCCAAAATGTTTAATGTTCCACCCAAAAATGAGTGTATTGGAAAAATCTACAATTTGTAAACTGCACCTCCATTTTGTTTAAACCCCTGATAAAAACACCGTAAAGGGTTAACAAACTTCTAAAAGGGATTTTTCATACATTGAGGGGTTGTAGTTTCCATAATGGGGTAATTTACGAGTCTAGATATTATTTTGGCCTCTACCACCAATAACAAGTGAGCAGATCCATCTAAATACAGTTTTTGGTGATTTTACAAAGAATTTGAAAAAATGGTACCTAAGCTAATGGTGGCCTGAGCCTCGTAACCTTCTAGTAAAATAGGTGGAACATAAAAAACCATGGGCAACATAAGCCAGCATTGGAATTTATTTGGGGCTATGACTGTCTGCATCAAAGTAGCGAATAGAACGTTGAAAATTTAATATGATTTATTTTTTTTCCCAAATTTTTGCAAATTTTGTTTTTTCAGTAACTAAACACAAAAGATAATCCATCAAAATTTAAAACTATTTGAAGTACAATGGGCAGATTTACGTACCCGGTCCAGTCGCAATCAGCGGTGCGTACTCCGACGAGGACTTCGGTTCTGCCGGTCCGTGCGCGATATCCACAGGTGTCGGTGTGCTAAGTTCCGACGGCGTTGAACTTTTCGTCCGGTGGATGTGAGTGCGGATCTTGCGACACATTTTTTACCTCTCTCCTCGGCTTAAAATTCCAGTGCCCACTTCCAATCAATACTGGTTAACAAAATTAGCGACACCTGGACGTTATAGTAGTCCGGCGCGTAGATACCTCGCGCACCGGGACGTGCTATAACGTCATGCTTCGGCACCGGCCCACGAAACGCGAGCCGGCAACGCGGGGTTAAACCCCTGCACCGCCGCGGTCAAGTGGACCATGGGGGTTAGGGTATTCCCGCTATGATCGGATACCCGTGCCGCTTACCAGGAGATCGATCCA
Organism: Engystomops pustulosus; assembly: GCA_019512145.1. Taxonomy (NCBI): domain Eukaryota; kingdom Metazoa; phylum Chordata; class Amphibia; order Anura; family Leptodactylidae; genus Engystomops; species Engystomops pustulosus. The sequence goes on from CM033643.1 coordinate 40,362,507, forward strand.
CTTCTGTGCAAAAAAAGCCCCCGAGGGACTGCCGAGTGCCCCGCCGGGACGGCCCGATGTTCTGTACAGTCGACCCCTTCTGGGTCCGATTGTAAAATGCTGCACATGCGTTCTGCATGCTCAGGACAGTTTACCCCACTACTGTTCAATGGAACTGGTATTGTATAGCAGTATTTGGACTTGAACCAGCGATAAGAGTAGTTAAAGTTCAAGTATGGAAAAGTAAAAAAAATTAAAAACACTAAAGAATAAATAAAAATAAAAAACATTAAAAAAAGATACGCCTAAAAGGTCACTTTGCCATAAAAACAATTAATAAAGTATAAAAAACACAAAAAAAACCCCCAAACCAATTGGTATTGCCGCGTCCGTAACAATCTGTCTAATAAAAACAGAATTGTTAGGAAACACAAAAAACGTTCCGAAAAAGATAATTTTAAAAAAATGCTCTAAAAGTGATTAAATAAGTCCGCACTCTAGAAATAAGCCCACTAAAGAGAACAACTCTATCACAAAACAGAAAGCCCCTACCAGTTGTCACCCAAAAAAAAAAAAAAGTTTGCATATGAAAAGATGGTGATGCTAAAATGAACAGATTTTCCCAAATTAGTTTTGTATGTCAGTACAATGAATAAAATACACAAAAACCACACATATTTGGTATTGTGGCCTTTGTAACAATCTACATAATAAAAACAGAATCATATTAGATCCGCAAAGTGAACCCCGTGAAAAAAAAATAAAAAACGCTCCAAAAAAAATAAAAAAATCTTTCTAAAAGTGGTGATTTATCTTCCTCCACCAACAAAGAGATTAATTTTTTTTTTTTTTTTTAAAACTCATCAATTATCTATATGCCAAAATGCCCAAAATACTACCAGAAAAGTGCATCTCATGTGGCAAAAGAAATAAGCCCCTATAGGTCCACATTAAAAAAGAAAAAAAAATTATGGCTGTACAATTGGACAAGCAAAATCTGCTCTGGATGGCGGCCTCCTTCCCTTCTATGCCGGCCATGTGCCCATACCAGCAGGGTTACCACCACATATGGGGTATCAGTGTTACTCAGGAGAAATCGGTTATCAAACTTTGTGGAGCCTTTTCATTTAATCCATTGCAAATGTTTAATGTTCCACCAAAATGAGGGTTGTGAAAAAAAATATTACAATTTGAAACTGCACCTCCATTTGTTTAAACCCTATAAAACACCTAAAGGGTTAAACAAACTTCTAAAAGGGAATTTTATACATTGAGGGGTGTAGTTTCCAATAATGGGGTAATTTACGAGTCTAGCTATTATTTAGGCCTCTCACACTCAATAACAAGTGAGCAGATCCATCAAATACAGGTTTTGGTGATTTTACAAAGAATTTGAAAAAATGGTACCTAAAGCCTCTGTGCCTGAGCCTCGTAAACATTCTAGTAAAATATGTGGAAACTAAAAAAACCATGGCAACATAAACAGAAATTGGAATTTATTGGGTGCTTATGATGTCTGCTCAAAAGTAGAGAATTGAGAACGTTGTGAAAAATAAAAGAATTTTCCAATTTTTGCCAATTTTGTTTTTTTCATAACTAAACACAAAAGATATCATCCAAATTTTTAAACTAATTTGAAGTACAATGGGGCAGATTTACTTACCCGGTCCAGTCGCAATCCAGCGGTGCGTACTCCGACGAGGATTCGGTTCTGCCGGTCCGTGCGCCCGATATCCACCAGGTGTCGCTGCTGTGCTGAAGTCCGCCGGAGTTCACCTTCTTCGTCCCTGTGTATGTGAGGTGATCTTGACGACACAATTTTTTTAAAATTCCGGGGTTTTCCGAATCCGTCGGGTTTCCAACGGCCCGCCCCCCGATTTCTGTCACGTGAAAGCCGGCGCCGATGTGCCACAATCTGATTGCATTCGCCACAAAATCCTGGGCAATCAGCGCAAATCGGAAATATTCGGGAAACCGACGAAAGTCGCAATTCGGACCCTTAGTAAATGAAGCCCCAATGTGGTCACGAGAAAAACAATCTCAAAATTCCCAAAATATCTCATAGCATTCCAAAGCTATAACCACTTATAGTGACCATGGCAGATTTGAAAAATGGGGTGTGTCCTAAAGGCCAAAAACATAATTTTAAGTGGGGAAATAATATGACACTTTCTACCAGTTGCAGTATATGGAGAGATCTATCAAGTTTAATAAATTGGCTTAGGTAGGTGTGGAGTGGGATCAAGGGGGCCATGATGGTAGCGAGTGTGCAGCATGGGGTATATCAGCTCTGAGGGAATAATCCTCCCCTAAGCAATAAGAGGAGGTACTGGGCTGGACCGCATTTCAACTATCTGGCATAGAAGTCATAATAATTTCTTATGTGTGGCCAGGAATTTGATGATTTCCCACTTATGTCTCCTCCATGCCAGTGGACATAAAAGGGAATGGTGAGGCCAAGTCTGGCAGTGGGGTGGGTAGCGTGTGTCATTCCTGCCTTGCCCCAAAACATCACACTCACAAACACACACTAAACAAGCTACATACTGGCCATCCTGAACAATAATGAAGGAATGTCCACATGGAAAAGAAACTTGTAGGAGGGCTGTTTGACCTTTAGTGATGTCACAAGTGTATGACTAATCACATGCTTTAGGTCTTCCAATTACAAAAATGCCGTTCTATGATTCATATGAATGCCTTCAATGCGGTAGCTTCAATCCCTGAGCTGATGTCACAACCAAGAATGCCCCCACTTCAGGAAAAGCTGAGTGGATTTACAGAGCCTCATAAGCTTAACCCTTTATTTAAATCTCCCAGGATATGAAGCATGGACACAGGTAATCATGAATTGGTGTCAAAGGCTGTTTTATCTCAGTTAATTTTGCAGTATGGCTTAAAACTCCTTAGTGATGCGACTAAAAAGGCTTAGTAACGGGCATTTAGAAATTTTGTAAGCGGCAGATGGTAAAGTGGCAGGACTGTGTGATTTTCGGACACATGAGCTAGGAAACATCACAAAATTGTAAAAACATTTTCATTTATATTTTATTGTGGGGTTAAAGATATGTAATAATCCCTATTTTTTTGTCATTTTAATATATAATATGTAAAGTTTCTAATATGTAAAGTCTCTGTCAAAAAGGGCACTATGGCAATATTTTGTGGTCTACATGGGTTTTTTTTATTATATGGGAAAATGTCAATTTATTTTAATTAATAATTATCAATATTTTTTCTGTATGTGTGTATTTACTTTATATGTCCTTCATGAGGCCACAGAACACCCCTGGGGGACATTTTCACTCTTTTTTTTATTTTACATTTTTCTTTTACAAGTTTTCCCCTGTAACTGGGGAATCTATAAGAGCCTCAGTTACAGAGGAAAACCACCACCTGCCACTGGTGGTGCTGATCAGAACTATACTGCGTCTAATTAGACTCAGCAGCTCTGATTAACTATTTAGACCCTGGCGGCCTTCACAGGTCCCATGAAATCACAGCATGTCTCCATGGAGGATGGAGAGGAGTAAAAGTCCAAGGAGGCATGTTGTGATTTCATGTGATACACACTTGAGGTAGATATTGCAAATTTAACATCACACTGCCACCCTCAGATGACATTTGCAATATCTACATCATGTATGTATCTGATCACATGGAATCACAGCATGCCTCTATTGAGGCATGGGGAGGAGTAGAAGGCAGCAGATACATCAGATACGTTGCTCCATGATGCCAGGTAATGTAACATAAAATTGATTTATAAGGCAATTTCTAAGCTAAAAAAGGGTGCCAGTTACTTAATGGGGCTCTATGCGAACCTGTCACTAGCTTTATGTGGAGACAGGTTCCATTTAATCAGCAAAACCACAGACTTTTTCTCATTATTGAAGTTCTACAAATCCCAAGTTGTCCTATAAATATTCTTTTTATACTGAGAATCGCCTGCCTGCATCATTCAATACAAACCTCTAACTGCCATTTTAATTGATAATTGTCTTTAGGTCTGGAACCTTGTAAGGGTTTGCTCAGGCTATAATAAATTGCTACAAAACATCCTCAATCAGTGCTTTGTATGCTTGGCCACATAGTGTTGTGATTTTTCCAAGCAACACAAGTCGCAATAATTTTGGAATTCATTACAGTGTCTGCTTTATGGCTCTCATTAAGCATTAATTGGTAGTTGATGGCAACTGCTATTTTTAAAACCCTTAGTTCATAGCAATATAATTAGTAACACTAAGTACAGGAACCATTAATAGCATTACTAATTGTAAATGTGGAGGTAAAACACAACACAAATAGTTATTTTCGATCCCATATCTCATGGTAATTGGCTGGAGGACATTTGTGTCTGTATAGAAAGGTAAATAATTTAACTACTTTTACACATTGTTTCAATGGGAAGAGCACTAATGGAATTACAGCATCTTGGCAATTAAAACGATTTTCAAAGATTTTAAATATAGCCATTTTTCATACTTTAATATGTTTTATTCTTAATAAAAGCATTTAAATTTGAGTTTAGCAGGGTAAGTTGAATTTTTAATGGCACAATTTTGAGGTAGATACTGCATTCTATATATATTGGTTGTAAAGAGTCAGATCTGGGTCCACAAATAATCTACATATATTGCTTTGTATGTAAAGTGCCCCACATCATAACTGTCAGAACTTACATATTGCTCTGAATGGGATCAGATTTCATGCTTCTGTGCTTGTAAACCACACCCAGAACTTCCTGTGATTGGCAGCTCACATTCAGGATCTGTCCTTAGGGAAAGCTAGATGTGAGTTTGAGCTCATTTTGTCTTCACCTGTGACTTGAGTGATGGACAGCTGAACCAGTCAGTGCTGGGGGCAGTGTCCATTACTCCCTTTATATTCTGGTAAACCACTTCAGAAAGTGCTGGTTTATGCAGTTTTCTTTTTGCTATATCCAGTGCCATTGCCTTGTTTAGTATTCTGTGTATTTGGCTTCAGCTATGTGTTATTGACCATTCTATTGCTATTTGATTCTGTACCTTTGCCGCCATCTTGGTTCAAACCCGGTTCTGTCCGACTTCACTTGTCTGTCTTTATCTTTTGTTTGTTGTGTATCTCCCAGTGTGACACCGTTTTCCCTGTCCCAGGCTTGTTTGGTTTCTGGCTTGACACTTTTCTGTGTACTAGTGTGAACACTGGTCTATCTCTGATTTCCTGTTACCTGTACGCTCCACCATCCAGCAGCTTCCAGACAAGGTAAGCCTTCCCTGTCACCTTGAGGGTCTCTCAGGGTCCAGTAAGTAGGTTCCTGAGAGGGAGTTCACCCTTGTCAGAGTGGCGTTTTCTGCTGTTGACAGGGCCATAGCCTGCAGGGACGTTGAAGGGTTAGTTTGCCACCACTTACCCAGTCTGTCAGCTAGCACTAAGTCCGGTTGTGGTTGCGCTGTTGCTGAACAGGTTTGTAACACATACCTTCCTTGAAAATATCTGTAGCTTGAATGTAAAACACTGTCATTTTCATTTATATGCAAATGCTCTCTTTGGTGGACCATGGGTGTAACTGCGCAGTTTGATGCATCATTTCTTTGGCAGTTTCATCGTGGGTTGAGCACTGTCAACGAAGGCTGAGTGGAAGGTTTTGGATTAGAGATGGTACAGTAGACCTCATGGCAGGGCACTTTACTTACCAAGTGTTTATTTTAGTATCTTGCAGGCTCTGTAAACAAAAGTGGGGGAACATCTTGCCATTGCAGGGAAATTTTGTTTTTAAGGAAGTCTACCATTAAAATCCATCATGATAAACCAGGAACACTTATTTGAAGGTCCAGGCACTGTGATTGTAGTATTCTTCTTATATTTGTTATCCATGTCTTCTTTCTTCTAAAATCAACTTTTAAAATTATGCTGATGAGTCAGAAGGGTTCTGGGGGGGGGGGAGGCTCTTACCTTATCCCCTTCATTCTGTAGATTCACAGGCTGTTTTACAGCGGTAGGGGAAAGTGCTACTTGCACAGTGAAACAGCCAGTGAAGCTACCCCCAGAGCCTGTCTGACTCTGTAGCATAATTGATTTTTGTAGGAAAGAGGTCATGGATGACAACAAAGAAGATTACCACAGTCCAGGCAGTCCAGGATCTATGAGTAAGTGTCGCATAAGATTTCCTTTAATAATTTTTAGTTGCAGAACATCAAAAAGCATCTCAAAAGCATCTCAAAAGCAAATTCAACAAATTATATAACCAATTTTTGGACTATGTAAAGAAGTAAAAACAAAGATGAGGTTTAGCTGGTCAGTAGATGGTACAGTAGCAAAGGTAATTTTTTAAGATATTAGCCTTTCAGTAAAAATCATCATAATAATAATTATATAATCCAAATTCCTTGTAAAGCAAGATACAGTGTAATATAGATATGGTGGACAGGTAGAGACTATCTACAATAAGGACGGTGGGTCTTTATTATTTGCCTAAGCACTTTTGGCCATATCTTTTATTCTTGTGCATGGAAAAGGGGCAGTCCTATGCTGCACAATTCTGGGCCTTGGTTGATAGTATGCAGCCTGCAGCCTTCTGAGGTTGGTGGTGACAAAAGAGGCAGAACCCGCATAGAAAGGGTTACACTGCAGGGATTAGAGTGTGAACCGGTCCTATCAATTACTTCTAGGAAGACTGTCAACCACAGGTGTACGCCGTGCAACAGCCTCATGTATTGGGTGTGGGAAAAAGTTCTTTTCCATATCATACCAGTGCAGTACATGATAACATGTGAATGAGTCCTAGATGAAAAATGAGTGTTCACTCTGCTGGGAAGGAACTTGTAAGTTTCATTTTGGACAACTATATTGGGCACCTTGTGTGGTTTATGGGGACTTTGACTGGACAGTCAATTTCTGTTAAGAAATTAACTGTACAGGCAGTCCCCGATTTAAGAACACCTGACTTATGACCCCTAGTTACAAACGGACCTCTAGATGTTGGTAATTTACTGTACTTTAGCTTTAGGCTTTAGTTACCATAAACAATTGTAACAGTCATCAATGGTGTCTGTAATTAAAATTTATTGTTAATCCTGGTTCTTATGACAACCCAAAAGTTTTAAAATCCAACTGTCACAGAGACCAAAATAAATTTGTCTGGGCTTACAATTCTAAAATATACTTTCCTGACTTACATACAAATTCAACTGAAGAACAAACCTAAAGAACTTATCTTGTACATAACCCGGGGACTGCATGTCATGGGTGCCTCCACGATCCATGTCGCAGATCGAGAGCACACCCGTGCCCCTCTTGGCAGCATGACCCCCGCAGCCGTTGGTCCCACTCCTGCAGCCCCATTCCCAGGCCTATACTCACCACTCCATGCTCCTGCTCTGAAATCGGTCTAGGCCGGGAGCGCGTGCCGCCTCTTCAAGATTTAAAGGGCCAGCGTCCTCGTGATTGGCGCTGGTTAATCCGGCTCTGCCTTATAATCCAGCACCTCCCTTCATGCCTGGCCGGATCTTCATCCATTTTCCTGTGAAGTCAAAGCCCTCCTGTGTTCCTGCGCTTCCAGTGTTCCTCCATGTTCCTGTGATTCCAGAATCCCTGTTCCTGTTTTCCTGTCTGCTGTGTTCCCATGGTCCTGCTCCTGCATTCCGGTTCCGTGTGCAAGTCCGTCCTTGCGTTCCTGTACTGTGTGTCAGCTCCTGTATCCTGCTGTGAGTTCCAGTGCATCCTCCAACGCTGTTCTCCTGCTTTCATCCCAAGCTCAGACTGTCTCTGCATCTCTACTACCTTGGCTGCCACCGTGGGCTAATCGCACCCATGGAATGACCTAGTAACACCCCGCCACAGTAAGACCATCCCGCTTTGCCGCCGGCTCTGGGGAAGACCAGGTGCGACTTAGACTCTGGTCCCGGGTATTGGCTAGTACCATCTCCCACTGCGGTCCAGAGGGTCATCTCCCAGACTCTAATTCCTGACACTGCCTGTATAATATTTGGTTTCCGTTTGACGCAAACACGTCATAAAGAATCATTCTCCAAGCATTCTCTTATCAGGAAATATTTCTAATTATATAAAAAAAGTTTTGATACAAGAAATATTACAAATTAATGTACAACCCTCTATATTAAGAGACTGTCTATGTTTTATTTTGTTTTAAATGGCCTCACTGTCTACCAGAAGTATATCAGTTGGAAGGCTCAGAGCCAGTGGTGGAGCCTCCACATAGGTCAGGGTCAAAATATAATTTTTTTTCTAGCTATGACAGTCTCTTTAATATTTGTACATTCACACAAACAACACTCAATCTGATTGGCTGTCTGGGAGCAGTGAATAACGGTATACGGCACTGCTCAGTTGGGACGACAAGTGAAGATGATCATAGTTTTAGCTTGATGTCTAATGTTCAAAACATCTTTGTATTGAAAGTTAGATTATTAAAAACCTTTCAGCTTATTGAATTTATCATATTTAAGTGAACCACTTTTGTGATTTTTCTGCAAATATATTGTACATTGTATTGTTGTATTGTTCCAGCAGATGTCACTGTAATTCTATGGTTCACTAGTTGGATAACTTCAAAGTAGATAGAAACCTCAAAAAGTAGAAAATAAAACCCACAATGCATTTGTACACATTCCCAGAAGTTTTATGGCCATTATTCTATAACAGATTTCCTAATATTGCACCCACCTACACTGCAGAAACACATTTCAATGTCATAATTACCGAGTGATGTTACAGCTATAAATATGTGTATTTGTCACATGGTAGATATGTTAAAATCCAACAAAGAGATGATGAATTTAAGTTAATATAGGAATATTGGGATAAAAACATGTAACGTAGCAGAGCTGTGAAATAACATGTTTTATTAATGACACCTCTAATCTCTAAATGGGAAGTTTTGTCTTTGAAATTTTCAATATATTAATAAATCATATGTATTAAGATTCTTATATTCATTACATTTTCATCAGTTTTTACTTTTCTGCAGATCATTTCATCCACTCACTACTAGGTATCACGGGTGCTCCCGCGACCCATATCATAGGTTGCGAGCTCACGTTACAGCGCTGGCGCGACTCACCCGTCCCCGCTCCGGATTCCTGTCTGCTGCCTGTGCACGTGTCCCTGTCTCCTTGGGTGCGCTTGTGCCGGCTTCAGGTGGTTTAAAGGGCCAGCGCACTGTTAATTGGCGCTGGCCATTTCCCAGAAGGTTATTTAAACCTGCCTTTCCCATCACACCCTGCCGGATCTTCGTTCCTCGTGCCTAAGAGAACGCTTTTGTCTGATGCCTTGTGCTGTTATAGAGGTAGTCAGAGCAAAATTATACTAACCTACCTATGCTCCCTGCAGCTGGCTCCTTGTCACTCCCTTGCTGTTCTCTATGACCCAGGCACCACCATCATTGCTTAGGCAAAGGCATCTGGGTCACAGAGAGGAATGAATGCTGCACTAGGTGTCCACGCCTCTTATGACCCAGGCACCGTTGCCAAGCAATGATGCTGGCAGCAATAGCACCTGGATCACACGTCTAGTGATCATAGCTGTGTGTGTCTTAGATGAACACCCCTCCAATCACTATTTATTAGATTTGTCTGTGTCTGCCATCAAAAGAGCCACATATGGCTCCCGAGCCATAGGTTCCTTACCCCCGCAATAGGGTATGCACTGATGCCCTTTTAAATTGTCAGGTTAACAATAGGACACTACATGGGGCACATGATAGTTTGCTGTCACTGGGACCAGACTTGGCCTAGCAGGTTCACATAGAAGCCTAATAACTAACTGACACCCTTCCTTTAGCTAAAATTGTTTCCCTCAGATCCCCATATAATTAAATTAATAATTTTACCTAGTATCCAGGGATATCTATAGTAAGTCAATGGGTCTGTGGCCTGTTTGGGCTTACATCATCTCAAGTCCTTTAGCTTCCTAACATTAGCAAACTGTACCCAATGCATATATTTGATCAATAAAATCTCAGAATGCCTGCATGGAGGCATGGAGGAAAGTAGAAGTCCATGCAGACATGCTGGGATTTCATGTGATAAGATATACTGTGATTTCATGAGATATATGCGTGGTGTGCAGTTTGCAAATGTAAGAAGGCTAGAGGACCTGAGATGATGTCACCCTGGTCAACATTACTGCGGCATGCTGAAAAATCATGAGGTTGAGCTGCTGGATTCAGCATGAGGAGGCCACGCCCACCTAGACTGGCAATAGATATCCCTGGATACCAGGTAAAATTATGAACTTGATTATATGGGGATCTGAGAGAAACAATTTTTAGCTAAAAGAAGGGTATCGGTTAGTTAATAGGTTTCTATGAAAACCTGCCTCTATCTGTATTTGTGAAAAATGTGGTGATTGGTTCCCTTCAAGTCCCACATAATACGCAGTACAAGCCTGTATAGTACAAATATCACATACACAGAGGAGAACAGTTACAGTTTTTATTAGATTTCAAAAAACCTTTCACTTATGTTAACATTAATATGAGAATGAATCCTCCACTACTAGGGATTAAGTAGGATGACGAGGGGTCTAGCCTACAGCAGTGAAACAACAATGAGGTTCAGTACAGGAATCCAGTTCCTCTTGCAGCTTTAATTTGTGAGAAATACATCATTAGCACTGATTTATCTATGGCATGCATATGCTTATCTAGTTAGTTATGGAAATAATAGGTGGTGCAATGGTCACATTACTCAAAAGTCCTTATGGAACATGAAGAGATGTCAGTAATATTGCACTTTAGGTGCACTTTTTGTGGGAGCTTTAAAATACACCTATCCATACATAAGAAATCAATTAAATAGCACCAACATAAGGGTGGTTTGCATACAACATGGGTACTGAATCGGCAAGGTGGTGTAACTGAAAACTGTGTTAGTTTGGAGATGACCATCATTTTTCAATGAACTCCATTGTATCCAATTTTGCTATTTACGACTGCTGCCCTTCTGAAATATCAGTTGTGATTTATAACAATGGTAGGCATAGCAAAGATCACTTAAAGGGGTTTGCCTCTGAAAGAAAGTTCTCAAATTTTAATCCCCTATTAATGTTTACACGTTAAGGATCATTTTTAACCCCTTGATATTACAATGTAATATAGCAGAGTGTGGCTGGAGCCTCTCTAAGCAGACACTTCATGATTCCTCTGTGCTGTGAGATGCTGTGTGCTGACAATGTGCTTAGATTATCAGGGTCCAGGGTTTAGCTACACTTTTATTTAGATTCTGAAGTTTAGATTCTCAGTTCTGCTCCCTCACCTATAAATAAAACACAGTCAGCTCTGCTATAAAGATCTTATCTGTAGCTTGTAGAGTAAGTCTCTGCACACTGCTGCTTGCTTGCTCTCCTGGATAGTAAATATTCAATTGCTTTTTTATATTCTTTTTTATTTAATTTTAATAAAGTCTGAATTCATTTAAAGGAATCCTACCGTCGTGGTTCTACCTAATAAGGTAGATCTGCTGACAGGTTCCTTTAGTCTGCCGCAGCCCTATTGTATTTTTGATTACACTTTTTGTGCATTAGAAGCTTGTAAAAATTTTTATCTTTAATATATGCAAATTCGGTCTAGAGCCTCCACACAACAACAGCTTCTTTTGATCCTTTCTACCAGCTTCTCTTCAGTGTGTAGCTTACTTGTAGCTGCATGCACTTGTTTGTGATGTGAAAGTTCTGTGCATGCGCAGTAGCTCCAGTAAAGAGGTTTTGCTGCTGGAGCTGCTGCGCATGTGTAGAACTCTGGCTTCACAGGTGAGTGTGCCCAGCTACAGGTAGCTGCACGCTGAAGAAAGGCTGGGTAGGAAGGATGGAAAGAGGCTAGTGGGGCATGGAGTAGCTGTAGCTCCTGTTCCATGGTACGGCTACTCCACCCCCTAGTAGCCTCTAGACTTAATTTGCATATATCATAAATAACATTTTTACAAACTTCCGCCGAACTAAAAGTTTAACTTAAAGTACCATAGGGCTGGGGCATACAAAAGGAACCTGCCATTGGATCTATCTTATTGGTAAGATCTGTGATGGTAGATTTTCTTTAAGTACAGTATCAATTTTATGTCCATTGCCCACATAAATGGGAATTTATTGTAAAAGTCCCAAGAATGCCCAAATAAATTATGGAAGTAAAGAATAATCACATCCATGCCATGACATGTTTTGCAGTCAGTTGTTGCATGTAGTAATCTGTTCTTTAGGTTAACTACTGTAATAGAAGAGTTGCAAATATAACAGAGCTGTTAACAGACTGCATGACAGATCCATTAAAAAGTAGAGCATGTTTTAGTCAGAACTGTTTTTCAGGGAAATAGTTGATAAGGATTAGAGATGGCGAATCGATTGGAACAAAGTTTAATCCGAAGTTTACGGTGTTTCGTGGGAACAATTTTTTTTCCCCTTTATTAGCAAAATGGCCACGAGCACAACATGTTACATGGAGCAGAGAACTCTGGGAAGAAGAAAGGAACACCCTCAATCACATGTGCAGGCTAGTAAGCAAATCAGCGTTCGGCAGTGCATGTGCTGTCTCTAGCATCTAGCTACTTGTACTCAGTAGCTGATGGAGTGATTTTTTCTCAAAGTCCAGGGTGTCCATTTTTGGGGTTCTGTATTCACCAAATTTCAATTCTTTTTTGTTGCTAAAGTAGATATCAAGAAATCTGTGTCAAATCCACTTAGTTGCTGGAGTGATTTTTTTCTCAAAGTCCAGGGTGTGAGTTTTTGGGGTTCTATATTCCCCAAATTTCAATTCTTTTTTGTTGCTCTCTCCGTGGGCACCCAGGCCATCACCACAGAGGACTCCATCTGTCTTCCTGCAGTCCCAGACAGCCCAGGACTTGCTGTGCACAGAGCTATTTTAAAGTGACAGGACTACCAGGGACTACAGGAGGAGTGGGAAGGTGCGGACAGATCTGGATTATCATCGTAGCTCCTGCTCCGGTCCTGACAATTCTTCCTGTTTATGGGACCCTGGAGGGAAGCTACAATGATCATGCAAATTTCTTCTATTTTGTCCTTTATCATTGTCCTCAGGGTGCCGGTATCAATGAAAGCTGTGACAGAGAAGGGAGTATAAATCACAAATTTAATTTCTGTGTTGGCACTTTGCAATAAATAAGTGGGTCTTTGTTGTAGTTTGGGCACTCGGCCTCTATAAGGTTCACCATCACTGGTATAGGGTGTCAGTTTTTGGGGTTCTGTATTCCCCAAATTGCAATTCTCTTTTTGTTCCTAAAGTTGATATCAAGAAATCTGAGTCAAATCAACATAGTTGATTAACCAATATGTCAGACAGAGAGGTGGCAGGTGAGCAGGCACAGGTCGCCGCAAAGTAAAGGGACGTCGCAGCAGGGGTGACTCTGTGAGACCAGAACTGCCAGTGTCATCTAGTGGCAGTGTTTTGATGAACAACCCAAAGGTTCTCGATTGGTTGACTAGGTCATCCACTTCCTCCCAAATGACAACTGACAACACATGCAACATCACCATCCAATGGCCTGGGAATAACGTGTCTGAGATGTAGTGGTCCGTCTTGCTGCCGCAGCAAATTCACCTAGTGGCTCACATGCCATTTCAGCCAGTCCAGGCTCCAGCACATCTACCAAAGGGAGCTGTTTGTCTATGACATCAATTCCTGGACCAGATGCTTTTGATCCTCACTATGCATGGTGCCAGCAGTCGTTGAACGAGGTGATTACAAAGAGACAACTGTATGCATCCAGCCATCCTAAGCTGCAGAAGCTGACCATGCTCCCGTGCAAGTTGTTGGTACTGCAGTCCCTCCCCTTTTCAAGTTGTGGACTCTGCACTCTTCAGAGAACTAATGGCTTGTGCAAAACTGAGGAGGAGAGTTCCAAGCCGAAATTTCTTTTCCAAAAAGGCTGTACCAGCCCTTCACAAATATGTAGAACAGAAGGTGGGCCAGTCCTTGAGCTTATCGGTTTCTTCCAAGGTACACGGCAGCTCAGATGTGTGGAGCCATAACTATGGTCAGGGACAGTACATGTCCTTTACGGCCCACTGGGTGAATGTGCTTCCCGCCCAGCCACACCAACAACTTGAACAGGAGAAGCCGCTTTCTCCTGTATGCTGTCAAACTGCTGCTCCTGCTCCAATGTCCACATCCTCCTTCTCCACCACCTCAGCCTCCACAAGTCAAAGTGCTGCTCCATCATACCCCATGTGCAGGGCACTGCAGTGTCAGGCAGTTCTACACCTGGTTTGCCTGGGCAAACAAAGTCACACAGGGGAGGAACTGCTCCGTGTCATGCAAGAAGAAATCAATGTTTGGCTTTCTCCGTGACAACTGCAAATCGGAACCATGGTCACAGACAATGGGAGAAACACTGTGTCCACGCTTCACCGAGTAGGGATGGTCCATGCGCCCTGCATGGCACATGTGTTCTGTTTGTCAAAAGGTTCCTGAAGTCTTCCAACCATTTGCAAGACATTCTAAAGATGGCCAGGAAACTGTGCATGCACTTCATCCATTCTTACAAAGCCAAACACACCCTCCTTGAGTTGCAGCGGCAGAACGTCCTCCCCCAACATAGGCTGATATGTGATGATTCCACGATGATTCCTGTTGCAATTCCAGCCTCCATATTTTAGATCGGTTGTATGAACAGAGAAAAGCCATTAATGATTTTTTGATGATGCAAGCAGACCAAAGTATTCCCCGGTGTAACATTTATGTCAGCCACTGGAAGCTCATGTGAGACACCTGCCATTTACTCAGGCTCTTTGAAGAGGCCATGTTATTTGTCAGTCGCCAGGACTACAGGATGAATAACGTCATTCCGCTGCTTCATGTCCTGGAACAGATGCTGCAAAATCAGGGCACTGAAGAAGTGGCGACTACATCCACATGAGTCCAGTGGGGGCTGAACTGGAGCAGGAGGAGGACATTGGTGCACAATCTGGTTAAATAAGTTGGTTTTCTACTCAGGTGACAGGAGAGGAGGAGCAGGAGCATCCAGAGGAGGTAGAAGACAAGGCAGATGACCCAGAAGAACAGTGGTAGTATGGAGATGGAGGCCGGGAGTCCCTTAGAGTCACTTGCGCAGATGGGCCGCAGTATGCTGCTTTGCCTAACTAGTGACAGCCGAATAGTCAACATCCGGCATAGGGATGACTTTTGGCTCTCCACCCTCTTGGACCTTATTAGTAATGGTTTATTGGTGAAGTTCGTGGTAGGGGTTTGACAAGACAGTCTCAGCTGCAGTGCAGCAGCCATTTGGGAGAACTAGGTGAAGCTCCAATAAAAGTAAATCACAGAAGCCCTCTCAGTGAGCTAGCATGGTCGCTACACACTAACTGCCTCTTGAGTCCATCCATAGTGTCGAACAGTAGATCCACGAGGGATACAAATGTTCGCCCCCACAATGACCTATTTATCACTAATGCTACTAAGGATAGGTACTCTTCAAAACCTTTTACAACATAGAGCCATCTTTTTTGCTAACCATTAGCCATCTGGCCACAGTTCTACTTCAGGGCATGGTGCCAATACCAATATTGGTGGAGGATAAAATGTACATCTGTTACTCAACACCAAAATGACTGCTTTGTCATGTATCATGGTAAATTGTTATGGTTATGGTCAGGTAACAATATTTCATTAGTAAATGCTACATAGATGAGGTATAGTCTAAATTCACATGACTTATCCCATGACAATTGCTCTTTAAGCATATATAATGTTATAGTATAGCCCGGAGTGATTCCGGGGTGCAGGCTGTCACATAAACCTGGCATGTGAATATTTTATAGTCAAAGCAGTTACTGAGGTAGCGCTGAAAAACATAAAATGATTTCAGTAAAAATTTACTACAATGGCTATTTTATTGAAACAGCTTTCTGTAGATTTCTTCTCAGGTCTAATAGTTTAGCTCTCTTGAAAAATTGCATAGGCCTGCCAAATATCTTAATGACTTTTCTCTCAGCAGTCGGTAATGGTGAAATGTGATTTCAGTAACCATAATGCCTCTCATAAAACAATTGCATACAATATGTACTTCTATTTTAGTGAGCACTTTTATCAGAATTGTACAGCCAGTTCCCATTTAACATTTTGCCGAGAATAGCTTACTACCTCTTCTAGTGCAATATTAAAAAGATAGCTAAGGAATGTGTAATTAAAACTGCTCGCTGATTGTGGACAATTGAGAACTAAACCCAACCTAGAAGCAGAACTCCGATCACATCCGTAGCTTCCTTCACATAAATGACATTTCTGCCTGGTCATTTAATTTTATGTTCTCAATTCTTGCATATATTGCTAACATAAATATCTTGATCTCCTACAGGGAACTCTACTGGGTGCAATAAAACCTGCAAAAGCTCAAAGGGTTCAAATGGACATTCTTTATAATTATCCCTATAAAATATCTTTGACAACGCATTTTGGTGCCTTCGATATAAAAATGATAACTTTATGAAAGGGGAAAAGCTGCAGCCTTTCTATAGTGAACAGCTAATTCCGGACAAGAGACTGGGGACCAGATCCAGCCTAAATCACCTCAATTGCACTTCGCTACAGCAGCTGTTTGTTTGGGTCAATAATTCTTTTAATGTAAGGTGTCAGATACGTGGAGTTTGTCAGTGTTTTGGTGTTTATGCAAATTAGAGATCTTAAATAACAGCATTGGCTGAGACATGTATTCCCAAAAGCGCTATAATACGTCTTTCAAGCAATATTTAGTCAGTTACGGCACACAGAAAAATAGCCGGGAGCTTTCCTAGATGATTTGCTAGCAGATTTGACTTAATCATTTAGCATCACCTGAATTAATTGATTTTATTTGCACATTGCTGTTGTCACATGGAAGATAATAAGTTATACTCACTAACACTTAGACAAATAAAACATTTTACGGACGTATCCCCTATTATTGTTGGTGGAGAATAGTGCAGGACATTTGCAAAACTTACACCTGTTCCCCCTTACTTCCGGTCCTCCCACTCTTCTCCTGACTTCCCTCTTCCTATTTTTTTCCTCATCATTTGTTTCAGCTTTTTAACGTCTTCTTCCCCTAATTGCTATTCTATTCTATTCTCTCCTTAATACTCCCTATTCCCCCTATCACAATAAAGGGTTTCACACTTTTCCCAGATCCAAAGGTCTGCTGCCTTGGTCTGCTACCTTTTAGTATGCCCTATACTAAAAGCACTACATCCAGCCCCAAACTACTTCTTGCTTCCTTCACTTCAAGAACATCTCTTGCATCCAATCCTTCGTCAACCCACATTCTACAATATTGCTAGTGCATGTCTTCATCCTGTTTGACCTTCTACAACATTCCTCTATGAAGTCTCCTAGCTAACTCTCCAAAAACCCTCAAATGCAACTCCTTAACTCTACTGCTTGGGTAATCCATCTCTTCATATTTCTCATCTGCCTCTTTCCTCTACCAATCTATCCACTGATTATCCATCGGACAATGGATTCAATTACTAACTAAAACTCAAAACCTAATCATGACTTGCAAAGTCGTCTACAACCAATTTTCTTTGCAATAAATAAGTGGGTTTTTGGTAGTCTTTTGGACACTGGGTATCTGAAAGGTTCACCATAGCTGCTATAACCTGAACAAAATCTGTTTCTGTTCATGTTTTGACTTATACTAAAGTAAGCTATAACGTACATATGAGATACTTGTTAAATACTTTAGCAACCAGCTAAGGCTTACCAGATACCCCTATACCCCTCCATGCCTGACCAAGAATTCAGCTGTCCCATCCTTATGTCATATTGAATCTGGGAAAGGGAGGGCTACTTCCAATTGCATTACATGATTGCCTGAAGCCACCACAATCATTGTGTTCAACCAATGTAATGTACATCTAAAGTGTATGCCCTCCTGAATTTCTACTTGTTATCTTGCCTAAATAATCAAAGAGTTTTGATTTATGTTATGGATGACATCCATTTTAATGTACAGTTTATATACTATGGGGCACATTATCTAAGGGTCTGTCGGACGCATCTCCGTCAGGTTTCACAAATTTTTCCATTTTGCGCTGAATTGTCCCAGGTTTTTGGTCCACGCGATCAAATTGTGGCGCACCGCCGCCCGCTTTAATGCGACACAAATCGGGGGCATGGCCGTTTGTCAACCTGACTGATTTGGACACACCGCGTATTTAAAAATCATATTGGGGCAGATTTACTTACCCGGCCCATTCGCGATCCAGCGGCGCGTTCTCTGCGGTGGTAAGGTAGTTCCTCTGACGTCCACCAGGTGGCACTGCTGCGCTGAAGAGCATCGGAACGCACTGGAATACACCGAGCCGGGCTGAGTGAAGGTAAGTGCAATTTTCGCAACACAATTTTTTTTTAAATGCGGCGGTTTTTCCCAATCCGTCAGGTTTTCATTCGGCCACGCCCCCCGATTTCCACAATCCGATCGCGTGCGTCAAAATCCCGGGGCAATTCAGGGAAAATCAGCGCAAAACGGAAATATTCGGGTAACACGTCGGGAAAACGCGGATTGGGCCCTTAGTAAATGACCCCCGTGGAGTCACTAGATCAGCACTCACATGCACCGGGAAGAAGAAGGTGAACTCCAGCGGACCTCAGCGGGGTAGCGACACATGCAGGAAATTGGACACACGATCTTAGTGAATCGCGGCAGCTCCGAATCCTCATTGGACATTCTGATATCGGCAGCATCAACGGGACATGTAAGTAAATGTGTCCCTATGTGTCCAATCAACAAACTAATAATCTGGAATAAATTCTTATAGACTTTACTTTTCAGAATGTTGATCCTGCTTCACATTGCTTTTCTATCTCAAAACACTGTTGCTGGAGGTGAGAAGATTAATGAAAAGATTAAGTTATTACATTATATTGAACTGATAAAACCTCTGTAGGACATCAGTGATTATGGGACTTGATAACTGCAGAAATGGATAGTATGCATCAATTATTTGAATTTTAGGTACGACATATGATGCATAATTTCCAGCTCATATTCATTGCATACTGTTAAAATCATAAATTGTAGAACCTTATATGTATAACATATATATAAGAAAAAAATGAACAAAGAGTATTTGAATCTATGACAAGCATGTGCTTCTAGAACTTAATTTAGAAAATCATTTATCTTCAGTCACATGTTCTCCAGTGAAGACAGCAGCTGTGAGTCTGTTAAAAAGGGTCATTCAATCACTAGGAGAGCATCTTAAATATGACATATCAGTAAACACAAATGGAGATATTTGATTAAAACTTTTTATAAGACCATTTTAATGTTCACCAAGTTTTTCAATGGGTCAAATGCTGAGGTATGGGATTTTTTGTTCTGAAGCTACAGGTCAGAAATCTTCTTCCGCTATATTTCACATGATGTCTTGTGTTTTCTCATTAACAATAAATAAAAATAGATTTCTACAAGTAAATCCACTAAGCACTGCATATTGGACATGCAGGTTCTATATGGTGACTAGTATGACAGCTTTCATCACATAACATGTAAGAAGTAGTAGAAACCAGCAGTGATTTATTTTCTATTAAAATATTTATTGTCCTTCATAGTTACAAAACTAAATTATCCCATACTAAAATATATTCAACACAAAAATTCCTGATCCAATTATTTCATCCCCACTACATAAAAAAAATCTCTCACATAAAGATAACAGAAAGGAGCAAAGGAAAAAAAAGGGAGCCATGTCATATATGTCATTTCCCTCTCGAGGAGCACATCTAGTTTTTTCTAAATTCTTTATTTTCAACATAAATTGTTTGTTTTTCCAGGCAAATGATCAAATCATCAATCAAGTTCAAGCAGGGGGAGAACTGTCCCCAACATCAATTGATATCGGTTACCTTCCGCCCAGGTCAGACCACGCCCGACCTCTACCTAAGTGGAGCAGGCATCGGCCCCCACCCTGCAATACAGAACTATAATATTTGCCTGTTGCTCCTCTTTATTATTGATTTATATTCTTATTTATGTCTATATTTCTACTTCACGACAACTACTCTTTGACAGGACATTATATTTTTTTCCTCTCCCCCCCACAACCATATATCATAGCCCAGCTAAAGAGAAAAAGAAGGAAATGGAAAAGGATAGAAGAAGAAAAGAAAGGGAAAATAAAATAAAATTTAAAAAAAATTATAAACGTGAGATTTCTTGTGGTGTGTTTCTTACCTCCTACAATTAACCTACAGGGTCCTTATAACCTTTTTCCACCACTATTGTGCCTTATTGATCTTCAATCTCATGAAGTCTCGCTACCTTTAAAGTCAACAAAGTATGGTCCTACAATCTGCAGCATCCCCCACCGGGGTCTAGCCTTTTCTTAGGGCCTGGAGGCAGCCGGGGCCTGGAATACCGGAGTGGCTGGCGGTTGCGGCCTAGGCACGCTAGTGTCACGGTGCTTGGTATGGGGACCGGAGGGCTGTCCCACAGCCTGGCAAGTTTCCAGCAGGTGGTGTTGGCAAGAAATTATATGAAGACGTGGGCAATGTTGTGCATGTTGTGCATAAAAGTAACTTACAGTTCTTTATTCAACCAACGGTAACAACACGCCAAACGATTCTGTACAAATGCCGTACTGGAGTGATTTTGGAGAGGAACCTCAGGAGTTGTCTCACCAGCCTGGATGCAGGGGCAGGCTGGGATGTAGCTGTGTCCAATCCTGGAAGTTGCAGCTTTGTCCTGTTTGTGGTTCAGTGTCACTCTAGGTGAAGTTGCTGAGCTAAGGCCTAATGTTGAGAGCTGGGCCTGAGAGATCTGCTCTTTCTGAAGTTTCTGGAACTGAGCTCTGAAAGACTTACTCCTCCCCTGACTAAGGGTTTAGTTACTCCCTTGTCAGGTGGTCTCCTTCTCCAATCACACTCCAGTTACAGTAGGGGAACATCATTGGATGATAACATAACATTGCTTTAACCCTTGCCTATCCAGGCAGAATCTACCGCTGCACAATTACCTGAATATATGTGTAATGTCCTGCAGGGGAGCTGATCAGACTCACTACCAGGGGGACACACATATAAGGGGCTTATTCACAATATCTCCTCTGCCTTGCATTGGCAGGGATGTTGCAAATCCTTCATCCCTGAAACCCCACCCCCTACCCAACCGAGAGAGTGTGAGAGAGATAGAAAGATACAATCTTTCCCTATAGACTTTAATCGGGTATTAAATATAGTTAAATCTCCAGTTTAATTTCCATATTTCCCATATTTCAGAGGTCTTTAAAAAAAAAATCTTATTTTAAATGCATGACACCCTTGCACAGCTTATATGATTTGTTGCATTTACTTTGAATATGTGTATCATAGTATCAACCATCTCCACCCAACAGCCCTTATTCTTCTGGCATTCCCACCATTTGTGCACTTCAGTCTCACAAGAGATACATTTATCTGTCTCTTTCCTAACCATTTTAAAAAGTGTATGAAAAAGAAAAAATTGAGTGAACTTAACAACAAATCTCCTTGTTATCAATGATTTCTTCCCATTCTGTCTTTTGCCTTGACCGCACTCTTATTTGCAAATTGTACAGCCATTACCATCACTCAATGCAATAACACTATCTTATTTTTATGCTCCCTCAACGTATCTTGGTCAATATATTTTGAAGCACTCCAAATTTGTAAATACATCAAATTACATACATGTTGTTGACTTATTTCTTCCAATTCTTCCCATCCACGACATCCACAGTGCAGCAAACACTCAGTTACACACAAAGAGCACTGTCACATGACCTCCACTCCTCTCTCCAGAGCAAGCTAGCTATGTCACGTGTTGGCTGCAAGTGTTTGGAGAGGGCCCACGGGCTGAGTCCTCCCCATAGCCGTAGAGTGTTTACTGTACATTGCAGAAAACACCCACCGGTAATACGAGTGTTAACACTGAGATTGCTGCCGGCATAGCTGTCGGTGGCATTAAAAAGCTGGTGGCACGTGGGCACCGCCATGTTGGCTTACATGCCATGTTGGCATACATGTAGTAGACCTTACAAATGTAACAGGACCACAGATGACATCAATCTGGTCACATGACATGAAGGTTCGAATTATGTAACAAAACTCTCTCTCAATGTTCAACACAGCAGTGAGACCTGTCAATCAGTAAAAAGGAGGCAGGACAATGCTGTAACCACTGAATATGCAGGGCTTCATTGGATTCACTTAGAGTGGTGGACTTATATCAAGCTAGTTGCATGTAAGTTAACAGACGGATTTTTAAAAATATTTTTCAACAATTTTTAATCATAGTTTTTAATTAAGTATTTATTTTGGGTGGGTTAATTTCAGGTTCTCTTTAATATAAACTGGAGCTAAAAAGCAGTCATTTGTTTCTGAATGTTTTTGAGATCAATTTCTTTTTTTAGTTACCATAATATAACTCATCACATGAACCAGGTGCACCATAATAGCTCTTGTAGGAATGGTTCTATTGTCTAACACAGTTACCGTCATCAACTAAAAAGTTCTTCTGAGATTCCATATTTACATAACAAAATTTGCAAGTCTTAAAAATCTGGGAGATATCTCTCATCCCTATCACTTCATAGGACGATGGTAATAAAACCTGTTAGGAGTGTTTATGTACCTTTAAATTCAGCAATCTAGGGATCCCACTGATGTTTATGTAGGAAGTTTTTTCTTTGCTGTAGGGTGAACAACCCCGTCTCGTATACTGCCAGGACTCCAATCTGTTTTATGACAAAACAGATTCATTTATCTCCAAATAAATAAATTACTTTTGTGAACATTTAGGAACATTTGCATAATTAGGCTGTAAGATTTTTAGCAGTGTTTTTCATAATAATTAAACTAATCTAATCTTGGACAGGATAAACAGACTTACTAGGATGAAAGCAGCCTTCAGGCAATGAACTTGCTACATTCCACGGGAACTGTAATGCTGATGATGTTTGTTAATTATGCAGAGCTTTTACTCCCTAGTAATAGCAGTGTTTGTATCGCCTGAAGCTTAGACAGCAAGTCCTAAGCACAGAAAATTATCCTCCTCTTTTTGACACTTTCCTCAAAAACAAAAACGGAAGCACTTGAACCTAATTGTATGTCCTTAATTGGAGTATCCAACATCTTTGGCATCGCCTCCTGCTACTGTCACATGATTATGGCCAGCACCACCTATCAGGATCAGCAGTGGAAAGCAAATCTCTAAACTAATATCTCTCTAAACTGATTAGTATTCAAGTAGCACAATTTTGAAATATAGCACAAAATTAACAAAACATTTTATGAACAAATTCCAAATGTTAAGAACACATCCAGAGGAAGAATGAAAATAAAGTTAAAAAGTTAAATATAAAAGTCATTTTCCAATATGGCTATTTTTCCCTAAACAGTGCCAAAATTATCCACAGGTTGTTTATGGTATTGCAACTCTTATTCTCTTAAATGGAGTTTTATTCTCTTAAATGGAGATGAGCTGCAATACAAGACACAACCAATATTAAAGGAAATCTACCATTAAAATCAAGCATGGATGAAAATGGACCTTCTAAGATTCAGGCACCGTGACTGGGGTAATCTTCTTATTTTTGTTGTCTATGGCCTCCTTTCTTCTAAAATCAATGTTTAAAATTATGCTCATGAGCTTAAAGGGCTACTGGGGTAATGCCCCCCATGTGTTGTAGAGCATGCTATACCATGGAGATGCTCTGGTAACAACCCCCAGAGCCCCTAAGGCTCATTAGCACAATTTTAAAAGTTGCATTTAGATAAAAAAAAGAGGCCATTGATAACAGATATAAGAAAATTACCACAGTCACAGTGCCTGGATCTATGAGTGAGTGTCCCTGGTTTATAATGCTTAAGTTTGATGATAGACTTTTACTAAACAATATTTAGAAAATATGTCATAAAAAAAATGCAGGGGTTTAAAACTTAATATGAATTATGATTAATTTAATAATATGTCCTGACTATTACCTTGACTGACAAGGCAGGGAAAATGGGACTGACTATTATAAACTTAATTAAGTAATTTAAGTGACACACATTAGACTAACAATCAAACTATCTGTTTCTAAGCGATGTAGCTGAGTGCTTCCGGGATACAGTACACTTTGTATAATGTACCACAATATTATGCTAATACATACAGTACATTGGCTGCAATTGAAAACTGGTGTTATTGCTTATGGAATTATTAAGATTGGAATCTATGGTGATCCACAAGGATGTGAGTCACGATTACTCATCCAACAAAAGAAGTTAAGTTGAAAGGAATGGTTGGGGGTCCTTGGAAAACAGAAAAGCCTAAATACAAGTAATGAATCAATGAAAATTTAGACAGACTGAAAAAGGAGAGGTTACAAGGTCAGAAACTAAAGCAAATACAAACAAGCACAGCAAAACAACCCAAACTGTTTCTGTAAACCAAGCGGAGGTTCTGTGACTGGTTGCAGAGATTATTTGGATGTCCTCTGATCACATGCTGATCATGGTTCAAGGGGTTTGTGTTCGCTGGATAAGAACTCATTAAACATTTTAGCATTATAGACGTCATGTTTACGGGCAAAGTTAATAATAAATAATAATCTTTATTTATATAGCGCCATCAAATTCACTTTACAAATCATAGGGGACATAGATAAATATAATATTACATTACACAGAACAAACAGTCATATGTTACAATAGGAGTCAGGGCCCTGCTCACAAGAGCTTACAGACTATGAGGATGAGGGTGTTGACACAAGAGGTTGTATAATGGTCCAGCCTTTCTTTATAAGGGAACAATATAAAATAATTCAATACGTAACTTAATAAATAAAAATTCTGCTGCTAGAGCCAGCCATTAGCCGCCATCTTATTTACAGGGTCCACGGTGAAAAAGACAGCAGAGAAGCCTGGAACGTGGTAAATATCTGCTGTTTGCCGGGTAACAGATGGGACACAGGGCAAAGGATGGATTAGTAAAGGGAGAGTTGTCGTTTCATACAGTTGGTGAGTATGATAGGTTTGCCTAAAGAGATGGGTTTTAAGATTACGTTTGAAGGGGTCAGTATTAGTCTGAGAGTCCGGGGAAGGACATTCCAGAGAATTGGAGTGACTCGGGAGAAGTCCTGGAGATGTGCATGAGAGGTTCGAATTAAGATAGAGATTAATCTAATATTACTGGTAGATCGAAGAGCACAGGAAAGGGTGATAGATTGAGATGAGAAAAGAGAGATAGGGAGGTACAGCATTATTCAGAGCTTTGTGGATGAGGGTTATTATTTTAAAGTGAATACGGAAGGAGACAGGCAACCAGTGCAGTGATTGGCACAAACCATAGGCATCCGTGTAGCTGATTGACAAGTCTGGCTTCTGCATTAAGAATAGATTGTAGTGGAGAGAGTTTAGTGAGTGGAAGGCTGATTAGTAGGGAGTTACAGTAGTCTAATCGAGAGTGAATAAGCGCGACAATTAGCATTTTATAAGTTTCAATTGTCAGAAATGGTCGCATTCTGGAGATGTTTCTGACATGCAAGCAGCAAGAGTGAGCAAGAGATTGAATATATGATGAAAAGGAGAAGTCAGAGTCCAGCACAACCCCAAGACAGTGGGCCTGCTGCCTCGGTGCTATAGTGATCCCACAGACCGAGATGGAGAGGTCAGGGTTGGGTAAGTTAGTAGATGGTGGAAAGACAAGAAGTTCATTCTCAGATTAAGCTTCAAGAAGAGAGAGGACATGATGTTAGAGACAGCAGAGAGACATTCACTGGTGTTCTGGATTAAGGCAGGGGTGATGTTACGTGCAGAAGTATACAGCTGGGTGTCATCAGCATAAAGATGATACTGGAAACCAAATCTGCTGATGGTTTGTCCAATGGGGACAGTATAGAGGGAGAAGAGAAGAGTACCTAAGACTGAGCTCTGAGGAACCCCAACATTGAGAGAAAGATGAGAAGAGAACGATCCAGAAAAGGAGACACTGAATGTGCGGTCAGAGAGATAGGAAGAAAACCAAGTGAGTGCAGTGTCTTTTAGGCGGCCAATGGAGCTGGTGGTCCACAGCATTGAACGCTGCCGATAGATCCAGAAGCATGAGGAGTGAATAGTCACCTTTGGATTTTGCAGTGAGGAGATTATTGGAGACTTTAGAAAGAGCAGTTTCTGTTGAGAGCATAGAGCGGAAGAAGAGGGGACAACACCACAAGAGAGAGAGAGGTTGAAGATTTTAGTGAGGTGAAAAGTGACTGTTGGAGAGAGATACTGTATGAGATGTGAGGGGATGGGGTCACTGATGCAGGTAGTGGGTCGAGCAGAGGAAAAGAGCCTGGACACTTCTTCCTCTGTGACTGGCTCAAAGGAAGAGAGTGAACAAGATAAGGTACCAGAGGGAAGAGGATTAGAGGGGTTGAGTGGATTGAGCAATTATTTCCTGATAAATGCAATCAATTTTATTCTTAAAGTAGGTGGCCAGATCTTCAGCCCCAAGGTCTGTGACAGGTGGCTGCACCTTTGGTGTTAGTAAGGAGTGAAGAGTATCAAAGAGCCTTTTGGTATTGTTAGAGAGAGGATATTAGACTAGTGAAATAGACCTGTTTAGCAAGGTGAAGGGCAGAGTTATAGGTTTTAAGCATAAATTTGAAGTGTGGAATGTCTGCAGATGTGCACGATTTTCTCCACAGACGTTCGGCAATCCTGGAGCACTGCTGAAGGAAACAAGTTTGTTTGGTGTGCCAAGGTTGAATGCGTGCGACTACTGCTGGCCCACCTTGTTGCATGACATGGAGCTGACACTTTAGACCTGGGGTAGATTTATTAAAGAGACAGGGGAGAGGGAGGTTCTGAAGTATTGATATTTAATTGTTGTGCTCTTTAAACATGGTATCATGTAAGAAAAGAGGGATGAGGCAAGTATAGGAAGAGTATTTTACTTCACCACAGTGTGGTGCGTGGTGATTGATAATGTCAGCATGGTTCTGGTTGGAGGAGTTGCAATGTGCAGCAGCTCAGAACAATTTTCTGGAAAAGCATCAACACTCTCATTAACAGGAAAAAAATACTATATAACCTTGACAATTGGGAAATATAAAGAAAGGCCAAAGCAAAGGTTTTCTTTTTTTTTTTTTTAAAATATATCTTCCCTGTACCAAACAACTCACCATGACGTAAATAGGTGAAAGAGTCTAGAAAGCAAAAACTTAAAATTTTAAAACCATCACTGCCATAAAGCCCTGACTGGCGGAGGTTCACTTTATACTAAACAGTGACCCTAAGCACACAGTTAAAATAACAAAGCTGATTTCAGAGCAACTCCTTGACGATTCTTAACTAACCCAACCATAGCCCTGACCTAAACCCAATTTAGCATCTTTGGAAAAATTGGTATCATAGGATATAAGTAGGCAATTTAGCTAAAAAAAAGACTTAAAAGGGAACATTCCAAGTGTAGCTGTTTAAAAAACATCCCTTTTCGAGATGAGCGAACACACTCGTCCGAGCTTGATGCTCATGCATTAGCGTACTCGAAACTGCTCGTTGCTCGGACGAATATTTTGCCAGCTCGAGAAAATGGCATCTCCCGCCGTTTTGATTTTTGGCGGCCAGAAACAGAGCCAATCACAAGCCAGGAGACTCTGCACTCCACCCAGCATGACGTGGTACACTTACACGTCGATAGCAGTGGTTGGCTGCCCTGATCAGGTGACCCTGGAATAGACTAGCCCCTGCCCGCGCTGCTCGCATCATTCTGTGTCTGGATGCCGTTAGGGAGAGAGCTATTGCTGCTGCAGGGATAGCATTAGGGTGTTATATTAGCTTATTGTTAGGCAAGAGTGAGTCTACAAGAACCCAACGGCCCTTGTTAGGGCTAGAATATTTTTTTTTCTTTGCTTGTGTCTGGGCTTGCTGGCACTAGTAGTGCAGCTAGTACCATATTGTGACAAATTTGCAGGGGGACTTGTGAACGTTTTATTTAGCTCTTATTGACACACATATCCATCTCAAACACCTAAGTGGGACAATTTATTAGGGGTTTGATTGAATTAGGCACAGTCTGACGATTTTTTTTTACTTTTATTTTTTCTTTCAAAACTAAAAGTCATCATCACAGGAACAGCACAAAATCCAGTTGTGTGCTGTCAATGTAGGTTAGAAACTAGCCATACAAGAACCCAACCGGCTTTCTTAGGGCTACAAAAGCGTTATAGATATATATTTTTAAAAAATTAAACAGATGGAAAGACAGATGTTATGCTGAAAGAATAAACTTTATTGAAATGAAGTCAAAACATGATCTTAAAAACAATTAAAATTCCCAGGACAAGGGAAAAACAATTGAGCCCCCGGTATACAGCCCCAATATAGAGTATATGAATAGTGTGACAAGAGATAGTACAAAGGTGTTAGCATAAATATAAAGTGCTTAGTGCAAAATAATATGAGTCACATTACCAAATGAAGGGTGCCAGGCTGGAGAGACCGGGGGGTCACAGATGCCGTCAAGCGGGCTTCCTCAGGGGATAGTGGGTGATAGAGACTCACCTCTTTAAATATGTTTCAGCTCTGTCAGAGCACGGACGCCGATAAGGGAACGCCTACTTCCGGTCTAGAAACCGGAAGTGAGGTCAGTGGAACGCATGGAGCGCTAAATGGAATGCACGATGCGCTCAAAATAATCATATGTGAGTATCACATATGACAAAGTGTGGTTTGCCTACAGACAAGTAAATAGAAAGATCAAAGCGTGCGAAATGGTATAATTTCATCCTGGCAGCAGCACAAGCATATATACATATGAAAACAAAATGGGGTCAGCTGATAAACCTGAATAAGATCATCAGTACATAATAGTTAGAAACAAATCATTGGGTGAAGCAGGTTAGTACAAATAATAAATTATGTAAAAAATGAATCGAATTTATCAGGTACTTCATCAATATGAATAGACCATACAGAAAGCTAAAGTGCAAACATGCAGATATAGGTGCAAAAGTCAATGATAATCATATGTAAAACATATATATGGAAAATTCATGCAAAAGTGCAAGTGCAAAATATCCGACACAGGCAGTGTCACTTACACATATAATAAAAAACAAAACACAAGTGATCCCAGTGTACTAATATATGCAGGTAGCCAGTATGAATTGCCGGATACTCGACATATCCATAGCGGGCAGAGATACGGCGTGAAAGATATGGTAAGGACCATAATTAAATGGCCTGAGGACGTGTTAAATACTAGGTAAGACGAATCAAGGCGCAAAAACAAGACAGCCGATACTATAGCGACATTGGTGCAATACACATGGTAATAACGATCCTAGAAGATATTAAATACTAAGTAAAACGGATGGAGGTGCCACAACAAGACGGCCGATGGTACTGCAACATTGGTATAGTACGCACATTGATGAGTATTAAATTATTAGGGTTGTCCCTAACAACATAATGAACGGCGGAACTTATAAGTTATGAATATATCATCACAATGAAGGCGGGCCAGAATAGCCACAGAACGAGTATTGTTCCAAGACAAAAAGGCAACAGAGTGCTTCCTCAACATGCATGTGCTAATAAATACAAGGTAAGTATATCAAGGTGGCCAGCCAGGATAGATGTGATCAAAGATGAAAAATTGGCGAAAAATCGGACGAAAGAATGGGGCGAACGTGCCCCGGCAGTGCTGAATGAAAAATATATCTTGTAGAATAATCAGTAAATAGAATACTACAGTATACATATACGGATTCCAGAAGGGATCTCAGTAAGGTAATAAAATAAAATTACAAGTATATAATAATGCAAATGGCAAAAACCAAACTAAAGGTCAGAGAGAGTGATATATATTTTTTTTATTTGCTTGTGGCTGGCCTTGCCGGCACTAGTAGTGCAGCTAGTACCATATTGTGACGAATTTGCAGGGAGACTTGCGAACGTTGTATTTAGCTCTTAGTGACACACATATCCATCTCAAACACCTAAGTGGGACAATTTATTGGGGGTTTGATTGAATTAGGCACAGTCTGCCGCTTTTCTTCAGTTTTTTTTTTCAAAACTAAAAGTCATCATCACAGGCACAGCACAAAATACAGTTGTGTGCTGTCAGTGTAGGTTAGAAAATAGCCATACAAGAACACAACATGCCTTCTTAGGGCTACAATAGCGTTATATATTTTATTTTTTTTTATTTGCTTGTGGCTGGCCTTGCTAGCACTAGTAGTGCAGCTAGTACCATATTGTGACGAATTTGCAGGGAGACTTGCGAACGTTGTATTTAGCTCTTAGTGACACACATATCCATCTCAAACACCTAAGTGGGACAATTTATTAGGGGTTTGATTGAATTAGGCACAGTCTGCCGCTTTTTTTCAGTTTTTTTCCCCAAAAAACACAAAAAACAAAAAAAAAATACAAAAAAATTTACAGTTTACACTTTAATTTTGAAAACAGAGAGGCAGGGCCAGAGCTGGTGCATCAGCGCCAAATATTTCACATAGTGAAGCTCCCGTGGCGAGGGCTAGATTTTCGGAAGTCTAGAGGTTCTTTAAAGAAACACCGGATGACCGACGGACTGTGGTGTGCAAGCTGTGCCACTACCAGCTTAACCACCACCAGTATGCGCAGGCATATGAATGCTAAACACCCCATTCAATGGAACCAAGGCCATTCACCTCCGGCCGGGCACACCACTGCTCCTTCCCCTGTGTCACCTGCTGCCTCTGCTAGTCAGCCCCCTGCCCAGGAACCCGGCCCAAACACCTCCCATGCGAAAACCACACCTTCGCCTCCACGATCCTCCACAGCATCCACCAATGTCTCCATGCGCAGCGTTCACCTCTCCATACCCCAGATGCTGGAGAGCAAGAGGAAGTACAGTGCAACCCACCCACACGCCCAAGCCCTCAACGTCCACATCTCCAAACTGCTTAGTCTGGAGATGCTGCCCTAGAGGCTGGTAGAGACCGAAGCCTTTCGGAACCTCATGGCAGCGGCCGCCCTTCGGTATTCAGTCCCCAGCCCCCACTACTTTTCCCGATGTGCCGTCCTAGCCCTGCACCAGCACGTGTCAGACAACATAATCCGTACCCTGACCAACGCTGTTTCTAACAAGTTCCACCTGACCACGGACACGTAGACGAGTGCTGCCGGGCAGGGCCATTTTATGTTGCTGACGGCACATTGGGTTAACTTGGTGGAGGCTGGGACCGAAATTTGATTCCTACTATGCAACATGTGACCACAAAGCTTAAGGCTTGGGAGAATCTCCCTCTATCTCTAGTAGGTAGAGATAACATTTTCAAGATGGTCCTTCTGCCTAAACTCCTCTACCTCTACCGAGCTGCTCAAGCTCCTGACCCCGTTTTTATGGGGGACTAGTCCACCGAGAATTGCAAGGGAAACCCTGAAGGCCCCTTTTATACGGTCATGTGCATAGGGCTTTAGGCTACCATGACCAGCTGTAAAAGTAATCAAAGGTGTCTGCAATTTACCTTCTTCCACATGGTTTGGGAATGCCCACCCATTCAGGATTTTTGGGTGGGAATTCATTCTTACATCAATGGGCGTCTGGGTCTTCCGGGTGTCTGCTCCCCTCGAGTGTGTCTCCTCGGCCTAGTAGGAGACGTCCTCCAAGCAAAATTTGAGAGGGTTTTGTTCCGGCTGTTAATGTTTTATGGTAGGAAGGTTATTTTGCTAAATTGGAAGCCTCTTAAGCTCCCCACCTTGGCCAAATGGATTTCACTGATTAATGCGGAACTTCCAATGTACAAACTCACCTACACTGGTAGAGGTGCTCCGGACCGTTTTTCCTTGATCTGGGATGTGTGGGTGAGGTGTGAATGAGGGAGTGAGCGCTAATCTGCCTTGGGGAGGGTTTTTCCTCCTGTGAGGCATTATACGGGTTTGTTATTGCACTACTGACTGATGCATTTCTCTATTAGTGATATCTTTGTGCTGCTAACCCTAACTTTATGATTGTGCCTAAAACTTCCCTGAGGTGGATGTTGTTGTCTTTTGTGTATTGTTGTAATTTTGGAAAATGAAAAATAAAATCTTTAAAAAAAAAAAGGTGTCTGCAATCTAAGATTTATTATTAATCCTGGTTCTTATGACAACCCAAAAGTTTTAAAATCCAATTGTCACAGAGACCCCCAAAAAATTTAGCTGGGGTTACAATTAAAAAATATACAGTTCCCTTTTACATACAAATTCAACTTAAGAACCTTGTAACCCGGTGACAGCCTGTATTCAGCAACCTTGTGCTGCGGTGATTGAAAATAAGATGGATATTTCCTTTACACTTTGCACCCTGTTTACACACTTTAGAAACATCAAATATATTACCCAATAAAGATAAAATATACATTGGGATATAAAGCTCCACATAGACAGGAGCTGCAGAGTTTTCCAAAGTTTTAAGCCTTGCTTTAAACAAATTTAGGAGCAGATCATCACTTATAGTAGACAGCAGAGACAAACACTTTTAATTAACTTTGTGGTCAATGAAGGGGGAAGTGTTTTGCTGACATCTGCAAGGAGTCTTTACATCAAGCCATAGATACAGGCACCGATTCCCACAAGGTTAGGATGGCATTTGGAGTGTTGGTTATATGAGGCATAAAGAAGTACAAACCAAAGATGATAGGAGGAAGATAAGAAAGATCACATTTTATTAAACTTTATACTCAGAATAATGGTTCTATACGTTTGTTTTTAAGACTTATAATATAAGATATAATATACCGTTCTGATGCTTCTTGGTTCCAGCATCCTGTAAAATATTTACATAAGTGGATAGTAAAGTACAGGAAAAACTGTATACAACTGTAATAATCATATAGGCGGATATTTAGGCGCAAATCGGAAATATTCGGGTAACACGTCGGGAAAACGCGAATCGGGCCCTTAGTAAATGACCCCCTTTGTGTATAGTGTACAGCGTTATCCCGGGTGCTTCCCCCGCATGCGCTGTGCACCTTCACCATCTCACCACCGCCCCCATATAGAGCCCATGCGCCACTCACCCACACTCCAGCTCTTCATTGTCTTGCACATCGGCTCCATGCATCACCCTGCATCGTCTGCTTGTATTTTTCTAGTGTCCTTGTTTCCCTCAATCAGATCAACTCGTCCTCAGTTTTTAAATGTTTGTTTATTATTCTAATAAAGATGAATTTCTTCATATATTTCGGGTAAATTGGCTTTTGTGTTCTTTAGATAGGTTGCACTGGTGTGACATCACATGATCAGGACGGGGGCCGTGCACTGGTGTGACATCACATGATCAGGACAGGGGCGGTGCACTGGTGTGACATCACATGATCAGGACGGGGGCCGTGCACTGGTGTGACATCACATGATCAGGACAGGGGCGGTGCACTGGTGTGACATCACGTGATCCGGACAGGAGCCGTGCGCTGGTGTGACATCACATGATCTGGACGGGGGCCGTGCACTGGTGTGACATCACATGAACCGGACAGGGGCGGTGCACTGGTGTGACATCACATGATCAGGACAGGGGCGGTGCACTGGTGTGACATCACATGATCAGGACAGGGGCGGTGCACTGGTGTGACATCACAAGATCTATGGGAGATATAATAGTGCCCCCCCCTGTAGAGATCTATGGGGGATGGGGGACTAGTCCACCGAGAATTGCAAGGGAAACCCTGAAGGCCCCGACAGACAGAGGAGGACTAGCTTTACCCCATATGCACAACTATTACCAGACAGTATAATTGACATATGCAATGTAGTGGATAAAGGCGGACTCCAATAACCCTGTGGTAGCGGCACTTATGGGCTTGTACGAGGCACTAACCAACTTTGTTTACAGGGGGGGAAAGGTCCATGGGCCTCACTATACATCAAATATGGTAGCAACTGTGACAGTATGGAACAGAGTTGTGGATTATCGGGGGGATGACTCTAGGTACTGGTCTCCAGTAACTTCCTTGTGGTGTAACCCCTTCCTGCCTGAGCTGAGATCTTTGCCAGACTTTGAGTTTTGGACACATAAGGGGATTAAATATTTGGTTCAGTTGTACCACAATGGGTGTCTTAAAACCTTTGCATCCCTTAGCCAAGAATTTAATTTAGCTCCAACAGCCTTCTTCAGATACCTGCAATTGCGCCATGCACTGGGAGTCCAATTTGGGAGGGAGGAATTAAAATTAGAACATTGTCCCATGGAGGCCATCGCTAGAACTAAGGACCTTGGGAGACCCACCTCCACCTTATATAAACAACTGATGGATTCCCAGCCCTCTCCCGCTGAGAGAAGTTTCCATATGTGGCAAAGAGATATCCCTGATTTAGAGGACCATCACCTCAAAGAAATTACACACAACTGGCGCTCAACAGTTATTAGTGCCTGTGACCAGTTGATACAAGTAAAGTGGTTGCACCAAGTGTACTTGACCCCTCTGCGGCTACTCCAGATGCATAGACTCCCCTCGGCTGTCTGTTCTAGGTGCGGGGAGGGTACGGGTAACTTCTTCCATATGGTTTGGGAATGCTCACCCATTCAGGATTTTTGGGTGGGAATTCATTCTTACATCAATGGGCGTCTGGGTCTTCCGGGTGTCTGCTCCCCTCGAGTGTGTCTCCTGGGCCTAGTAGTAGACGTCCTCCAAGCAAAATTTGAGAGGGTTTTGTTCCGGCTGTTAATGTTTTATGGTAGGAAGGTTATTTTGCTAAATTGGAAGCCTCCTAAGCTCCCCACTTTGGCCAAATGGATTTCTCTGATTAATGCGGAACTTCCAATGTACAAACTCACCTACACTGCTAGAGGTGCTCCAGACCGTTTTTCCTTGATCTGGGATGTGTGGGTGTTCGCTCAGACTGCTTCAGGAGAGGAGGAAGGATAGCTCTGTGTGTGTGAGGTGTGAATGAGGGAGTGAGCGAACGTTAATCTGCCTTGGGGTGGGGTTTTCCTCCTGTGAGGCATTATACAGGTTTGTTATTGCACTACTGACTGATGTATTTCTCTTTTAGTGATATCTTTGTGCTGCTATACCTAACTTTATGATTGTGCCTTATACATCCCTGAAGTGGATGCTGTTGCCTTTTATGTATTGTTGTAATTTTGGAAAATGAAAAATAAAATCTTTTAAAAAAAAAATAACCAAGCCAATTACTTATAAGAACAGTACTACACTTGATCTTATACAGAAGGTTCTTAGAAGTGCTATGTGTAGCCCCCGCCTGCTTTGAAAATTATAATTTTTTCAAAGTAAACGCTTCTGGCCCCCAGGCCCATTTTGGGTGGGGAGGAGCCGAGCGGCAGGGGCTTGGACAGGAGAAAGCTCGCCTGGCAGCGGACAGCCAGCTCTATCCCAAGATCCAACTAACATAGTTTTAACTGCAGCACCTTTAATCTACTACTACCTTACTGCCTCCATACATCGTCCCCTTAGCAAACGAGCTGTGTCAGCAGAATTTAGGGTTGTTTTCATGGCTTCCACATCAAACTTGTTAACTTTTTCGCCACCCTGCTGTGCTATCCACAAAATATACTGCCAAACTTTTATCATTTACCGATATTATTTCAGCGCTTCTTGCGCATCTG
Organism: Engystomops pustulosus; assembly: GCA_019512145.1. Taxonomy (NCBI): domain Eukaryota; kingdom Metazoa; phylum Chordata; class Amphibia; order Anura; family Leptodactylidae; genus Engystomops; species Engystomops pustulosus. Next base: position 40,397,993 of record CM033643.1, read on the forward strand.
TTTACATTCCCCTCACCCGCCATAACCAAGCCAATTACTTATAAGAACAGTACTACACTTGATCTTATAGAAAAGGTTCTTAGAAGTGCTGTTTGTAGCCCCCGCCTGCTTTGAAAATTATAATTTTTTCAAAGTAAACGCTTCTGGACCCCAGGCCCATTTTGGGTGGGGAGGAGCCGAGAGGCACGGGCTTGGACAGGAGAAAGCTCGCCTGGCAGCGGACCGCCAGCTCCATCCCAAGATCCAACTAACATAGTTTTAACTGCAGCACCTTTAATCTACTACTACGTTACTGCCTCCATACATCGTCCAGTTATTAAAAGAGCTGTGTCAGGCAGAATTTTCGGGTGTTTCACCAGATACATAATGGAACTCGGCCCATGTGTCGCCGCCATGCTGGAGACCTGAAGTTTCAATCATAGCAGCGCAATATGCATGCCCCATACTGTCGCTCTTAATCATGGAACCATTTCCGAAAAAATAATTAAAAATAGAACCGCTATGCTATTCCATTATTCCTAGATGAAATATTCAAACGACCCAGCCTGCTTTGAAAATTATAATTTTTTCTAAGTAAACGCTTCTGGCCCCCCGGCCCATTTTGGGTGGGGAGGAGCCGAGAGACAGGGGCTTGGACAGGCGAAAGCTCACCTGGCAGCGGACCGCCAGCTCCATCCCAAGATTAGGCAGCCTCAGAGGCATCCATGCATACTGCCCCTGCTGTTTCCTGTCCATTTCGCCTCCACAATCCTCCACAGCGTCCATCAATGTCTCCATGCGCAACTTTCAACTGTCTATACCCCAGACGCTGGAGCGCGAGAGGATATACAGCACATCATCCCCTTATCAAACGAGCTGTGTCAGGCAGAATTTTCAGGTGTTTCACCAGATACATAATTGAACTCGGCGCATCTGTCGCCGCCATGCTGGAGACCTGAAGTTTCAATCATAGCAGCGCAATATGGATGCCCCATACTGTCACTCTTAATCATGGAAGTCGTCTCCATGGCTGCCTCCACATGTCGTCCTCTTATCAAACTAGCTGTGTCAGGCTCATTTTTCGGGTGTTTCACCAGATACGTTATGGAACTTGGTCACTATGTCGCCTGTGTTACCGACTAAATATACTGTCAACCTTTTGTTCACATAGGAAATCATTTCAGCGCTTCTTGCTCACCTCCTTTGGTTCCTCTCTGCCGCCTTAACCAGGCAAAATACCGATACATACAGTGCTACACGTTATTCTCGCCAAAAGGAATTTTTTAAATTGGTTTGATGCTTGAATCCATTTGAGGTATGTCGCCATGCCACTCTCTAGCCTGCCGCTGCTGCCGCTGCCTCTGCATGCCGTCTTCTATAGTGTCAAGGTCAATTATTGGATGTTTTAGATGCTATTTAGCCTCATTCGGTCACTCTGTCATCGCCATGCTGTTGCCCATAATTTTGGCAAAATGGTGTGATTAAGCAGCCTCAGAGGCATCCATGCATGCTGCCCCTGCTGTTTCCTCTCCATTTCCGTGGTGTTTCCATCATTTTCTGAGGTTTCCAGGTGTTTGGCCAAGCTTCCCTGTGCAGACGCTTGGTCCCCTTGAAAAATGCTCGAGTCCCCCATTGACTTCAATGGGGTTCGTTATTCAAGATGAGCACTCGAGCACCGGGAAAAGTTTGTCTCGAATAACGAGCACCCGAGCATTTTAGTGCTCGCTCATCTCTAATCCCTTTGATATATCTGTTGAATGGTAAATCATAAATCTGCTATACTTGTGTAGTAAAACATAACTCACAAGACAGATGTTAAAATATTACAGTTATTTTGAGTAAAGTACATGTTTACATATGCTTAACCCCTTAATGTCGAGGCCTGAAAAGGGTTTAATGATCGGGGAATTTTATCAAATTTCTGTACATAGCACTTTAAGGGTCATAACTTGTATTTTTTGCCGGTTACCTTAAACATTTTGTCTTTTTTCATGACACATAGAACTAGTTATAACTGAACTAATGTTTAAGGACTTTTTTCATGTTAAGTTTTATTTGAGGTTAAATTTACAAAATGTGGAAAAAATACTTTTTTGTAATATACTTCACATAAATTTTTAAATTTTCAAATTAATCCTAAATAGTATAAATGTGTAAATGAATAATATAAATTAATTTCTTATTTTCTGTTGGTTATTTTGAGATATAATATGTATAGTCTCTGCGAGTAGACTATGCATGGCAATGTTTTTTTTATAGTGTAGTGGGAAATGTTTTATTTATTTTTTTTGGGAAAATATTAATGTATATTTCAAAATATGTGTTAATGTTTTGTGTGTGTGTGTGTATTTTTTTTTTCTCTATATGTCCTCCATGAGGTCATAAAAGACCCCAGGGGACATTTACAGAGTTTGTTTTAAAATGTTTACATTTTTTTTCTCTTACAAGTTTTCCACTTAAACTACGACATCTATAAGAACCCCAGTTACAGGGGTAAACGACCAAGTGGGTGGGCAGATCTCAGCCGCAGAGCTTTTCCCGGGTCTGATTAGACTTAGAATCTATGCTTTATATATCTGATCTCCAGGTCTATAGAGCTGGGGGCAGTGCCAGCTCCTGCATTCACTGCATACTTCAGCATTATGCAGTGAAGAAAGGAGAAGGCAGAAGCAGTAGTAAACTGCATCTACCTTCTCCCTAGGATCTCTGGCTGCCTCTTACAGCTGGAGACCCAGTCCTGCTCCTGCAAGTAGAGTGGGAGCCGGAGAAACTACAGTGATGCTGAAAGACCTCTCCACAGACTCCAGACCTGCACCTGCTGTGCATCAATGTGCGGTCCGAGGGGAGTTAAATAACATAGAAAGATTAAAATCAAATATCTTATATATATACATATATATATATATATATATATATTCATACAAATATTTATTTGAATACTAATTAATTTATAATTAGAATGATGTAGAATAATATCAAATTCACATAATGCTGACATGTTGTTAAACAAGATACTGGGGAATATTTATCAGGACCTCTGCGCCACGCTAGCACTTGCTATTAATTGCCCCAATTGCGACCTTCACGTCAGTGGGGCGTGAAGGGGGGGCGCGGGCGGCCAGGGGTTGCCTCTTGATGTATCCTGCTGCAAATATGCAGCGGTGGGGCTATCATATGTGATGAAAAATATGCCCCACTGAGTCATAAAATCACATATTACAAAATTCTCATTTAATCCCTTGGGAAAAGCCCACATAAATTAACGGCTGGTCCATGTGGGTGTACTTAAAGGCTCACCAGCTGAGCCCTCTCCATACAGGGCAGATGTTTGTTGCACCCGACCAATGTACATTATCAGCACCACACACGGACCCCAGCTGCTGTCATTTTGTAGAAATGAACAGACCCCAGGGCCTAAAATAATTGTTAATTTAAAAAAATTAAAAACTCGAAAAAAAATATAAAAATTTGAATCACTTAAAAAATAAATAAAATCATAAACATGTTAGGTATTCCCACTTCCCAAAATGTCAGATCACTCAAAATATAAAAATGTATTATTAATTTATTATTTTCTGTCATGAACCTAATGGAAAAAGTCCACCAAATTGCCAATTTTCCACCATTTAGCCAGCCATAAAAAGTGGTCTGAAATGCTTACAGTTCTCAAAATGGTATAAATAATTATCTCATCTCATTCTGACTTTGTCAGAATATGGCAATGAAAAGACTTAACTAAAGAAAAAAGGGGACGTATCATCTAGTCCACAAAGTGAAGAAAATAACCCAGCTGCATTTTTCCATCAATTATACCACATTTGGAGTTTCTTTTTCCAGCTTCCCAGCGCCCTGAAAAAACTATTAAGGAAGTGCACATTGTCCTTTATATAACAAGTCTTCATATGAGTCTGTAAATGAAAAAATTTAAATTGTATTGGTGATGGAAACAGGGTGGTTATGTCCAAGTCTCTACGTACTGCACATGACCAGAGCAAGATAGGAATACGTAGTCACAGACTATTGAATCTTAATAGAAACCTCCTTCACTTTATAGAATTGTGCAAATGTCATCACAAAGGTCCTGTCGCGATACTGCGGTGCCGGAGTTCACCTGCTTCTTCCCGGTGCATGTGAGTGCTTGATCTTGCAACACATTTCCTTATTTAAATTCTGCGGTTTTTCCGAATCCACCGGGTTGTCCGACGGCCACGCCCCCGATTTCTGATGAAAGCCGTCACCGAAATCCGATCATGTGCACCAGAATCCCAGCGTAATTCTGGAAAAATGGTAATAGTAATGGTAATAGTTTCAGTATATGAATGTAGTAGTAGATGTATAAAGCAATTGTAATAATAGACTATAGTTTCATATATATGTTATCTATAGAAATCTTTTAAAACATTCCATGGAAAACCATTCCAATTTTTTTTTCCCAAAATACGTCTTATGAAATTGCTCAATTATTTGCAGCACATTTTGCTACGGTTTTTCATTTTGCTGGGGAAATTAACCTTCAGAAAAGAATTGACACTGACCACATTGAATATCCATCTCTTCCCAGTGACACGCTATCATGTTCTAGAATATTTCCTAGAGCTAGGAATGATACAGACATCATGGCTTTGAGTGTGCATGGGGTTTATGAAGCAAGTGTAGCATATTGATTGACTAATATAAAAAATAAATCTTTGTCTAAATTTTCTGTTCTGCAAACAACTTTCAAGCCAGAAAATGCAGACCCTTAATGGAATACTAAGTAAGAAGTATAGAGACAAGCAGGTAAAACCGAGAGGTTCCAACTCTCGTGCAGTAACTGTGAGTGAGTTTGCTGTCCTTTCAGCTGCTGGGAGGAGACTTTGCTCCCAACCCCCCTCTTTATAGATCTTCTATGTAATTGAACACATCAGTGAGAATCTGTCTGTCCAGCAAGGTTGAATTTATGGTAAATATCAGAGTAACAAGCAAGGAAAGAAAGAAAGAAATGAAGGAAATAAGATATGTTATAAAGGTTTTTGCACTGAGAAGTGTATCTTAGGAAGGGCAGCACTGATCCATTGCCATGACAGCTGGGAGTCTCTCTGAGACTCTCAGGGCTGTCACTCAGTTACATCAGTTACAGTCAGTTAAAGTACAGTAGTACTTTATATTTTCAGTTTTTTTGGCCCCTAGAATACTTGAATCCTAGGTGCTCTGATTACTCATACCACATGATTAATCAAAAACCCTAGGATTAAAGTACCGTATGGGATAAAAGTTAAAGATAAGTTAAGTTAAAAATAAACCAATAAAAGTTCAAATTACCCTCCTTTCCATATAAATGAAGTAAAAATAGAAAAACAAACATAAACATATTAGGTACTGCTATATCGTGACAAACTAATAAAATATTAAAATTATTCTTCCCAGCAGTGAACCCTGTAACAAAAAACAACATCCAAATGTGTGAATCACTACTTTTTCTCAAGTTTGCAATAGAAATTTTATAAAAAATTATCAAAAGCTTGTAAAGTCCCCAAAGAGGTATCAATGAAAACTTTAGCTCTTCCCACAAGAGTGACACCTTACAAAGTTTAAGGAAAGGAGAGAGCCACAGCACCCGGTACGATTCAGTTCCAAAAAGTTTTAATTGTAACATCATCCAAGCATAAAAATTGCAACGTTTCGATTCCAGTTGAATCATTCTCAAGCATAGGTATCATTACAAAGGTTAACACATATATAGAAAAAAGCGATAGAGACATCATATCCTGTGTAGCGTGGTCATCCAATAAAATGTATTATCAGTGTTCAAGTTTACAATGTTTATATCGCAGCAAAAATGTAAAATATATAATACATATCTTAAAACATCTGGTGCCCCATAAACATATACATAATATACAATAAAGAGGAGAAGGTGCACTGACATAAATAAACACCTCCGTGTGTCTTGACCCCACACATGTGTATTGTTAAGGTAATTGGCCCATCCTATCGTCAGAGGTCCAGGAGCTCTACTGCGCTTGTGTAATCATTGTCGTTGTCATGGTGATCAAGTAAACCAGTTGGATTCAGAGGGCTCCGTGGCTCAAACTCAGGCTCCGGTCATGTGACTGCTACTCCGGTCATGTGATCCCTCCATAAGTATACTGAGATTACATTGTAAACTTGAACACTGATAATGAATTTTATTGGATGATCACGCTACACAGGATATGATGTCACTATCACCTTTTTCTATATATGTGTTAACCTTTGTAATGATACCTATGCTTGAGAAAGATTCAACTGGAATCGAAACGTTGCAATTTTTATGCTTGGATGATGTTACAATAAAGACTTTTTGGAACTGAATCGTACCGGGTGCTGTGGCTCTCTCCATTCCTTATGCTGATTATGGGACTCTGAGCACCGGATCCCCAGCTGCGAGCACCACTCAAATCGTGATTACCTAGGATTGCTGTCTTTCCCTCTCCCTTTCTGGACCTTACACAGTTTTATACAAAAGATTCACATTTTATACTTTAAACCTATTAAAACATAATTAAACCTATAGAAATTTGTGATTGTACTGACCCAATGTCATATGGAGCTCATAGTGAAAGTCCTAAAAGAAAAGCCCACAATAGCGCAAATGCATTTGTTTATAAATTTCACCACATTTGCAATATTTCTTCCAGCTTCCCATTCCTTTACATGGAAAATTAAATACTGACACTAGGAAGAACAATTTGTTAAACAGAAAATAAATCCCTCTGATCATGGAAAAAAGTGGATTTTGAAACATGGGAGAAAAGGCTGAAACAAAAAAGATAAATCGGCATCAGCGGCAAGGGACTAAGATTACTGTAAGTATTAGTCGCAGTTGTCTATTTTTTAGTGACAACAGAAAGCCCCTCAAAGGCTGTAAAATTGGTTACATTGTAGAGGTGTGTAGACAACAATCTCCACTGACAAGGGCCCATATTTATCCAACTCTCTGCACCTTTTTTATGTACTTTGCATGTTATTTTTGGTGCAAACTGCTTGCACATGTTTTTAAGAAGTGTCCACGACACAAATGTGTTGCATGCCACACAAATGCCAACGCAACACAAAATTCTGCACATAAAGGGGCTTTCCAGTGCACAGTCGGACCATGAGCCACATTTATCATGCAGTGTCTGACAGAATCGTATTGCACGCCCTATGTTATAGGTAGACCAAAAAACTTGGTGCATTCTTTTGGAGCAGTGCAGGGAGCGCCAGAAGAACGGAGTGTCATGAAGAACATGCTCCACAAATCATGAATCTTGTGCACAGTACACAGGCAAATTGCACATAATGCAGTTTGCACTGTTCTTGATAAATGTGGGACAAGACACTACTAGAAAAAGACATGGAGGAATGGGCTGGATGAAAGAGAATCTTTGTTCAGTAATATTGTATAGGTACTTTTACAATATGTTTGTTTACTCATTGAATTAGAATTATTATGTCCTGGAATAGTGATATTACTTCATCACTTAATATTTATATGAATTGCCTATTTTTCTATGGAGGTGCGGGGGTCAGGGAGGAATGTGCCATGAAGCTTATACCCCTGATCTTGTAAGCATCGCTTCTGCTGTTGTCATTGTCAATGTCTTTGGTTGTTTGTCCTATACACAAATGTCCTAGGCATTCTATACAAGTGATTGTGTGTTGTGTATTTGCGATAGATCTGAGAGCTTGGGTTTGTGTTTTACAGGAGAGTGATTCATGATATTGTGGATGATTGCAATGTACTTATCTCTTCCTGATAGGTGTCATGATTGAACATTTTCCTGCATTACTGATCAGACATGTACTTTGCCGGGGTTAGAGCTGTTGACTATCATTTTAAGACTTATGATAGTTTCCACTGCTCCCTACTTGTTCTGTCCCAATTGAATATAAGCATAGTGTAGGTGACATGAGTGTGTGTTACCGTGCTCTAAATCACCTCAGTGCTTATAGGTTTGCGCAGTAGTTGAGTACAGACGGTCCCCGACTTACAGACGACCCCTAGTTACAAACGGACCTCTGGATATCGGTAATTTACTGTACTGTTACTGTAGGCTAAAATAAACAGCTATAATAGTTATCAAAGGTGTCTGCAATTAAGCTTTATTGTTAATCCTGGTTCTTATGAAAACCCAACATTTTTAAAATCCAATTGTCACAAAGACCAAAAAATTTTTCTCTGGGGTTACAATTATAAAATATACAGTTCCAACTTGCATACAAATTCAACTTAAGAACAAACCTCCAGAACCTATCTTGTAACCTGGGGACTAACTGTATATACAGTGCAGTAGGATGTTTTGTAATTTCTATATCTTCTGTTAGTAGCAACTGGCACCTCCATCATAGTGGATGTTCATACAACAGGATCTGATCTAACCGTACTAAACTGATTCTCTACATAGGTTTTAATTTAAAGTTTTGTTAATATTATTCAATATATGTATAAATCATACAAAGAATGTGTGTTAATGATACATTTTTCCGTAAAACCAATAGAGATGGGTAATCCTATGCATTCATCATCTGTTCCATATCTTTGTGCAGCTTTCGGCTGTAAATTCTCTTCAATTTGGCAATGTTACAATGTGTTACACTCTTTCTTTTCCACTTGGCTGCTTACTTTGCAGAGGATGCTTTACAGATGTGTTCTTTCCCTTGACAAACAATTACCCTTGTTCCTCACAGCAGGGGGCCATTAGGACATCATCACCAGATCTACTAAGTCATCTCACAATCCCGAATTGGTGCAATCACTTTTCAACAGAGAGTATCAAGCTTGGGAATCTAGAAGCTATGAACTGAGCCCCTCTAGGCATATTATTTGTTATTTTGATCCAGGAGAGTGACAGATAATGGCTAATATGCTAATTCTAAAAGTCTCTCCTTGGAATCTATCCTTGGCTTCGGCACTCAGAAAAAATTAAGGCGAGCGGGAAAATGATAATGTAATTATCATTCCCTTCCAATTTAGCAACATTGGGGAGAATAGCCAAGCAAAAAATAATGCCAGTATGGGAACTCTGGATTCACATATTGTTTTGTAATAGACATCATTTTATGTGCAAACACAGATAAACAGTTTTTGCATTTTATAATATAGGATCTGTCAAATAGGTTGATAAAATATGAAAATCTATACATAGAACAACAAGAGGTTTCAAGAAAATGTAAAATTGTATGTACTGTGGTAGATTGCTTTCAATAAGGTAGTTAAGTGGAGAAAAATAACATATGTAGTGCATATGTATGTTGTTCAGATGAAGTCCAAAGGGGTCCATATCAGCCATAGCAAGAGAAGTTGGGTGTGTCAAGCCTGTGATTTTTAGAATATTACATCTTCATAACATTACAAACTAATTAATGTCCCCCAAGAAGACTAGGGTGTGGTGGGAACGTGGCACCAAGTAACTAAATATAAGGAGCTACACACATGGCAAAGCAACCAATTAGAAAATACACAAGAACATGTGTGTAATAGCCAAAAGGAGTAATCTTTATTAACAAATGAAACAATATATACAAAAACGACACACAGGTCGGACACAAATGATTAAAAACATCTAAAAGGGGAGGGGGATACAGCCCAGCTGTACCCCTCACACAAGTATGGACAGAGGGGGGACAGTGGCACCTGATAATACCAACAAACTGTCACCCCAAGGAGACCCTGGTCAAGGCACTGTCAGGAACCCATGCAAGTGCAATGGATAATGTGAATACTTCACAAAAAGCAGCTGGTAAGTAAGGGTTATGCTGGGCACTCAAAAAACAAGCAACCTGTCAGACTGGATGAAGCGTGCAACAAATCGGCACAAGATAAGAGCCTGTTAATGAATGTCCAGGAATAATCTGCACCCCTAACATGCATAAGAGATGAAACTCTGCATAAACACCCAAGCAGAGGGAGCGAACAGCTCCTGGCAATGAATACGCTGCTGTGAAAATGATGATAGTTACCATCGGGTGCAGGGAGAGACAGAGTCGGAAAAAGACGCCCCACATGTATCGCAGCGGATTGCGGCTTCCTCAGGGGTGCCCGACAAGTGTGGTGTATGCCTATAAATACCTCTGTAAATGAGTGTACGCTGGCCTGCAGCTGTGTGATTCTAGGAATCCAAGATGGCGGCACCCATGCATGTGACCAGAAGTGGTGTGACATCACTTCCGGAATGGCCGTGAGGAGGGAAAGCCGGGTGAACGCATGCGTGCTATTGGCTGGTATCTGTGGAACTACCAATAACTGCTGTCAAACATGTTTAAGCAACTGAGATACTATCTCAGTATACACATCTTTAAATAAAGTGCTGATAGTGCTCATATATACAGAAGTGGGAAAAGGGCAAATAAACGACACATGCACTATGCAAATATCGTCTGAGAGGCCGCGGTGAATGGCATATAAAACTTGAAAGATAAACCAATAAATGGTGAAGAAAAAAAAATTTAAAAAATTTAAAAAAAAAATTTTTTCTTTCCCTTTCCCTTTTCCTCCTCTTTTTTTTCCTTTTTCTCCCTTCCCCTTCCCTTTATATATAATAAATAGATGTGTAGAATGTGCATACAAGTGAGAAAATACATATGCAGAGTGAAATGCTTAAATGAGAAATAGATAAATGGCCGCCAGCGGGGGTGTCCCAACAGGTAACCGCCACCACACTATTGCGTGAGGCAGACCAGAGGGGCAATCTGGCGAGGCCCCTCACCCCCGCACCACAGCACGGGCAGCAAGGTCAGAATACAGCCGAAGCCTGGTAAAATAATTACATGTTAAGCAAAGGTACTTAGTCCAATAAATCATGAATAACAGTGTAAAATCACACAACCCACACACACAACCACACGACCATGGGCCCATGTACAGTCATACACACATGCACACTGCCGCGGCAGAACAATACAGAGAGGAACATATATAAATGCATATAGGTATAGGCATACAGACAATGTATATAAACAGTATACCTGTAAGCAGTATATGCATATTGTTGGGGTCCAAAAATCAGACCCACACCAAAACAGAGGCTGAAAGGGGACCAGACCCAAAGAGGCGATATCCGTGAACCATCAGGCTTTCTTAAAGACGTATATTCAAAATTGAGAGGACTAGGATGGACAAATGCAGAAAGTAGGTAAGGTAAGACACCAGGTAAAGCCATAAATACATATCGCATAGGGATGCAGCAAGACACCTAAGGATAATATACACAAAACATGTATGAGACTAGACACTCTTTCAAAGACAAATGTAAGAGAGGACAGGATAATGCAGAGAATCTCCATTAGGTTATTGTTTCAAAACTGTAGCTGGAATTGCTCACCAGTTCAGTGCTAAACAGGGTAAGGATCTGTCACCTCTTACAGTGTTTGACATTTAAAAGCATTTAGACTGAAATCACACTCTGCAGTGACCAAACCTCTTATAAGCAGAGAGAATCAAAAGGCTAGACTGACCTTTGCTGAAGAGCATGTTGTGTGGACAGAGGATAAGTTAATTTTAGCGATGAATGCAAATTTAATCTATTTGGACCTGATGGTAAACTTCATGTTTGTCGACAAACTGGGTGAAGACTAAACCTAAAGTGTGTAAACAAATTAGTGAAAGGTGATGGAAGAAGTGTTGGGGAATATTTTCTGCAGCAGTAGTTGGACTTCTCGTACAGTTCCATGGCAGAGTGAATTCAAGTGTTTATCAGAGCTTTCTTCAAAAACATGTGATTCCTTCCTTGTGTGTAATATTCAATCAGCCAGCAATTTTCATGAAGGACAATGCAGAATAGGCAAAGCAGTTCCTTGCAACAGGAAACATTAAAACAATGACATTAAAACAATGAAACCTGAGTACTGATCTAAACCCAATAGTAAACCTCTGGAAAATCCTTTGGTGACATAGATTTGGCCAAGAAACCCACAGCAGTCTCAGTATTGTGGAAGAGACTGGAAGAAGAGTGGACCAAACTCTCACAGGAGTGTGAGAGACTAGTGATGTCCTGTGGTTGCAGATGTCCTGAAGTCATTCAAGGCAGAGGCCTATGCACTTCCTACTGATTGGTGACTGGTATAACCTTCAGAAAATTTAGTGATCATTTTTCTCTGTGCTACAGTTATTGCAGTTCTCTAATTCTGACCGTTTTTTACAAAATAAATGATTATGGTAATTTTGTAAAACATTTTTCTAGTGACATGGTGTACCCCTTATTAAATGTTAATAAATTGTGATAAAAAAATACAAATACAAAAAATTCTATAAAAAGTGATCAAAATGCCATACAGTCATTTACATGATAAAATTGAAAGCGTCATGAAAAGTCACAAAAAATGACACCACCCACAGCTTTGTACACCGAAGTATGAAGAAGTTATTTGTGCCAGGAATGGTAAACTGAAGAATTTTTTTTGTCCAGGAAGTTTTCATTTTTATAAATGTATGAAAACGTTATAAAACCTATATGAATTTGATATTCCCGTGATCGCACCAACCCAAACAATGAAGAAGACATGTCATTTTGGAAACACAGTGAATGCCTTAAAATCCAAGGCCACAAGAAAATGGCACAAATGCATTTTTTTTTTCACCAATTTCACTGCATTTAGAATTTTTTCCCGCTTCCACGGCCTGAAATATTAAATACTGTCACTATGAAGTGCAATTTGCTATGCAGAAACCCTCACACAGCACAGCTCTTTACATGGAAAAATAAAGTTATACATTTTTGAAGGTGGGGAGTGAAAAATGAAATGCAAAAACAAAAAAGGGTCAGGTGGTTCAGGGGTTAATGTATCAAATTTAGACTATTAAAGTGAGAATATATAAACAGTTATCCACTATGCAAGACATTGGTGCAGTCAACAAAAGGACTATGCAGAACATAATGGGGCAGATTTATCAAGCAGTCTGAAAGTCAGAATATTTCCAATTGCCCATGGCAACCAATCACAGCTCCCCTTTAAAATATTCATGAGCACTGGTGAAATGAAAGCTGAGCTGTGATTGGTTGCCATGGGCAACTGGAAATATTCTGACTTTCAGACTGCTTGATAAATCTGCCCCAATGACTTCCACTAAACCTGATAATCCATCTGGTCTTCACAAGGAACTTGTTGGCATCATATCAATGAGGGTGTTTTTCTAATATCTTATGTCTTTTGCGACCTTATGTATAGAATATTTTATTTGAGCAATGCCAACAACATCCCTTCTGGCTGATCCAAAGAACAAACAGTGATGCTGACTGATGATAATTATGCCTCCCATAAAATACTAAGAAAATATAGAACATGAACTTTTGGGGGTTCTTGAGGACATGTGTTATGAAGTATGGAGTAGTTAGACATCTGCCTACTCCTTAGATTTGATAATCTGATATTTGATCTTTTATTGGCTCATAAATGTTTTATTTTTTATCTATATTTTTAAACATTATCCTTTTTGTTCCTTTGGGAAATAAGCAAAGTGTGTTTATGTAATAACCTGGAAAATGAGAGTGAGGAAGAGCCAGGCACTCTGGTGAATAGTCTTACAGGGCAGACAACCTTAAAAGGTCAGGTATCATTTAAGGCTGGGAGTATCATGAATTCATGTTTCTACGGCAGACGGAAACAACAGGAAATTAACAGAGCTCTGCTAAGTTTAACAAGCCAAGCAAGTAATTTGGATCAGGTCAACTGCAACCTAACAAGGAGCAGACAGAATGAAATGGTGCATAATCCTTTCCTGCATCTGTCAGCTTCTAGTGACTGAGAGCAGAGTTCATATCCAAAAGCCATAGACCCCCAGCAGGATGCTGACACGCATGGTGCAGAGCAGCCCATGTATGAAGGGAGATTTCTGGTGATCTTCCTGTAGCAATCTTAAAATATATTCTTGAATAGAAAACAATGGGGGAGATTTATCAGAAGTGTCTACGGTAAAACTGTTCTAGTTGCATGCAACTAATCAGAACCTGAGCTTTAGTTTGATAAACTGTTGTGCGAAAATGAAAGCTGAGCTCTGATTGGTTTGCATGGGCAACATAAACAGTTTTACCTCAGACACTTCTCATAAATCTCGGTGAGTGCCGCTTCTTCTTTGTATTTGCATTTGGACTCTTGGATTGCTCTTTGAAGCTGGAGCACAACCACAGTGATTGTCGCCAAATCCTCACCTCCCCGCCACCTTCCTAGCCGTGATACACTGTTCGGCCCATGGACTGACTGTGCCCGCACCGTTTCTGCTCTTATTTTCGATGATGACTTCTCATAAATCTGCTTCATTTAATATCTATGAGGTCAGATACATACCTAGACTTTTATTTAGTCTAGTTTTATATTTGAACCTGACATCACAATTTTTTTTAGAGTCTACTCAGGTGTGGAGTAGACCCCCATGTAGGGGGAGCTATGGCTACTCCACACACTAGTAGCCTCTTTTGAGTGCACGGCTTCAGTGCACGGCTACTGTACAGCAATGCTGCTCACGTGCAGCAGCTTGGGCTTCGGGGACGAAGCCGTGTCGCTGTAGCTGTGCACAATCAAAGTAGGAGCAGCTAAGCATGCGCAGAACGTCGGTTTTGCAGATGAGTGCTCACAGTATCTGTGCACTGGATTGCCTGGTAGGTGAGATCAAAAGAATGGGCGTAGCTCCTGCTCCACGGAGTGCCTACTCCATGCCCCAGTAGCCTCTAAAGAAAATTAACATATACAGTAGATGAGATGAGATCTGGTTTTAGCAACAACAAAAAAAAAAGCATAAGGCTGCCATACATTACAGGAATCTACCATGATGGTAGGTTTCCTTTAACAGCTTCTGTCCTGGGGGTACCAGAAGTCCAACTCATCATGACTAACAATTGTACATTTATTATCTATTCTCTGGAAAACTCTGTATTGTTCATGTTGTTTTCTAAATTTACATACTGACACGCTGATACAGTCTTTCATCTTTTATCCTTCTTATTTTAGGTCTGTAAACGTTCCATTTCTTGTTGATATCTGCTACAGTATAAGACTTGACCTAGATAGATTCTTTCCCATTCCAAATCATTTCCGTCATTTTTGGATTCTTTGTTGTTATCTCACGTAGTCTATGCTATGTTCATTTATCTCTGATTCACTGACTAATAAATATAACAATGAGCTTATACATTGGGAACAATGACTAATAGAACCATACTGTTCCAGCTGAAGATGAAACGATTGCAAACAAAAACAGAGACATTGTTAAATCATGTAGGTTGATGTTGTTATGATACTTTGTGTCTGAATTCTTTGTTTCTGCTGAAAACATAGCCAGTGGCTATCAAACGGGAACGTCCAAAGTCATCAAAGCTATTAGACCTTTAGACACTGCCTAGCAGTACACTTGTGCTGTTATCTGGATCTGATAGCTGAGAACAATGTGCCACACTCACCAGTGTTACTGTTTACCCCATAAACTATTCTGGTGATACAACAAGGTTTTTATTGCCCGACGGCCTTCTATTCCAGAGTTCATCTCCAGTGCAAATATATAAAAATGAGTTTGTTCTGAAGGACTTAATTGTAGTTCCCTAAAGTTTTACTACTGTAATATATTAGAAAAAAAAAGAAAAGAAAACTTCCTTCTGTTTAACTTAAACTTGGTTTCCAGATGTTGGGGTTAAAGGTTGGAGATAAAAGTATCATATTTTAGGGCATTGCAAGTAGAATCTGAGTCCAATGAGCAGTTCATCCCGAGAGGTTGTACTTTGGTACTGGTTCAGACCTATTTTTTTCTACCTCACCCAGCGAGAGGTCCCATTCCTGACTTCTAAATTATCTTACTCCACCTCCACCCTTTAGAGATTGTGTTTACTTTTCAACAACTGGAACTTTGTCAAATGTGTTAAATATCTCTTTTAAAAGTGTTCATTTTTTGAAGCTATCATTTCCAAATGTCATGGGGTTTTGGCAAATGTGGTCGGTCATCTGAAGGATTTTTATGTGACAGACACCATCTAAATAAACAAGACCTCTACTAAGTTTATAAAGTATTTAAAAGCATTAAAATGTGGAATGTTATATTGTAACATGCTAAAAAATGAAAATCTAATGAACATTATTTTTGGAAAATGCTATATATTTGGCTATAAATAAAAAATTCAGATACTTTATGATATTACTCTGAGTAATAAATATTGGTTTAAAATATTGGATTGATCAATTATATATTATATATTGCAGTGAAAAAGAAACCAATAAGTTTATTTCTTTACAATTTATTGTGAGCCACATGATTCTATCATAAGTAATAGGACCATGCGTACAATGCATACATATATCTTATTTTATTTTGAATGATTAAGGCATGAAGATACAATTCAAGAAGACAGCAGAATAAGTTATAGAATAAAACCAACCACATGCAGAGTTAAAATAGCATTTTGGTAACTGTTTGACATAAATTTGCTGCTTTAATTTTTTGTGAACATGTATATTTATGCTGCTGTATGAAAATATTAGTACATTTGAAAAATAGAAATTGGTTCCTTTAGCTCTAATTCAAAACATTGGACCTTTTTTCTTGAAAATTCTAATTACAATCCATTTCCCATTCCCTGGCATCCACAGATTTCAGAAAGCAGTTCTTGGCAGAATGTGGCCTGTAAAGAGGATCCAAAACATAAAAAATATATTTTGATTGCCCTTGTGTTGTTTCATGTAAGGCAGCACTGATTTAAAAACTTACCAAGCTTATTTTTTTTTTTTTTTAAAACTAAGTAAAAGGAAGAAAAAAAGAAAAAAAAAACAATAATCACTAAATATATTGGGGCACATTACTAAAAACAGTTCAAACTGAAATATGTTCAGTTTGCCTGTGTAGTGTGCAGGGTGCGCCATATTCATAATTTGTGGTGCGCGTTCTTCATGAATATGGCGCTTCCTTTACTACCCTGACAGTGCACCAACTTTTTTTTGGTGCACATTTACCATAGGGTGTGTGACACACTACTGTCAGACTTTGTGGGGCAGATTTATCAAGCTGTCTGAAAGTTAGAATATTCCTAGTTGCCCATGGCAACCAATCACAGCTCAGCTTTCATTTTACCAGTGCTCATGAATATTTTAAAGGGGAGCTGTGATTGGTTGACTTTCAGACAGCTTGATAAATCTGCCTCAATATGTTAAATGTGCCGCAAGGTCCGACTGTGCACCGGAACGCCCATTTCAGTGACAACATTTTTATCACGTGAAGAATAGTGAATCTGCGACACAAATAGGTTACATGCCCCATATGTTTAACTTCTTAAATACATCTGTAAGCAGTTTGCACATACAAAAATGTGCAAAGTCTGCCAGAAAACTGACCCAAGGTCCATACTATATGTGCCCCAATATCTAATAATTTACTCATTGCAACATTACTATTAACATGCAGCACTATGGGGTACATCACTAAGAACAATAGAAACTACACGTGCAGTAAGCTTGTGTCTTTCAGAGTGCCCCAGATTCATGAATTGTGGTGCCCATTCTTCATGAATCTGGTGCCCCTGCACACATTTTTTGCTAAACCTTTAACAGAGGATGTGCCACACATTTCTGTCAGACTTTGCAAGTTTAATGTGGCACACGATCCTACTGAGCCCGGAACGCCTATTTGAGTCCAATGAAGAGTAGTGCAGCCACACCACAAAAGGGTCATGTGTGAAATGTGGCACAGGCACTTCATAAATACCTTTCCAAGCAGTTTGAACTATTAAAAACGTGCACACAAAGTCATTATTACAGGCAATAGTGAAAACACAGAGCAGCCTAAACACAGCAACTGTGTAGCATTGATTAAACATTTATTGGTTAACATTAGACTCAAAAATATATGTATCTCTAACAAGTATATTGTTATAATGTTAACCAGTAACTGTATAATCTTTGCTCATTATTTTACTTATACACAACCAGTGTTAGGGGATTGTGTTGCACGCAATCAGATATTGGCGCATCGGTGCCAACTTTCATGCACCAAAAATCAGGGGGGGGGGGTAAACCGCATAATTTAACATTAAAATTGTGTCAAAAGCCAGGTGAACTCCGGCGGACCTGATCGGGGAATCAACAAATGCAGGATATCAGGTGCACACTCGTAGTGAATCGTAGCAGCTGTGCATTCTCAGGGATCACGCAGGAACTGATAAAAAAAATTTGCCCCATTATGTTCCATTTAGTTCTGTAAGCGATCCAGCAGTGCGTTCTCTGTGGAGGATTCGGGTCTTTCAGTGATTCACTAAGGTAGTGCACCCGATGTCCACCAGGTGTCGCTGCTGTGCTGAAGTCCGTTGGAGTTCACTGGAGTTCACCATCGTTGCTGGGTGCAGGTAAGCGCGTGTCAAGTGACACATTTTTTTTTAAATACGGTGGTTTTTCCGAATCCGTCAGGTTTTCTTACGGCCCACCCTCGATTTCCATCGGGTGCGTGCCAGCGCCGATGCGCCACAATCAGATCGCTTGTGGCAAAATCCTGGGGCAATTCAGGGAAAATCCTCTCAAAACGGTAAAATTTGGGTAACCCGACGGAAAAACGCGATTCGGGCCCTTAGTAAATGACCCCAAATAACTCTCTCTCAGTACTGCTACATATCTGCTCTCACACTATGAGATCTGCTTTACCTCCCTCCCCTTCCTAGATAAAGAGCTTATCTGCCTGTAGCTTGAAGCTCTCCTCTCCTCAGGATGTGCGGAGATGTGTTTGCTGTCAGGAAATGAGTTTCTGTGAGCTCGTTGTGGAATGCAAGGGTGGAAGCTAGAGGCAGGGAGCAGCTCCACAGCGTCAGACAATAGGGAAAGATGTAGGGTCGTGTCTAGGGGCAACTGAAATTGTAAACACCAGGACCGATAGTAGCTTGTTGAACTTATATCTGTGAAATGCTGCTTTTTTGTTAACAACATTGAATTAGAGAATGTGTTATTTTGTTATCCTGAGTATATTCAAGAAACTTGTCTTTGTGGGAATACCCTTTTAAGAATAAAAAAGGCACCAACATTATATATTTGAACTCTTTTCAGGAACAGTGGAATCAAATTCTTGGTGATTGTTCTGAGAACCTAATGGCCTTGATTGTTAAGGAGGAACAAGAATCCATTTCCAAGAAAGAAACAGAGGAAATTAAAGGTAATTTACAGAGACTTCTTTCCAGTGAGAACTTTGTTATGTTGAAACAGAAATTCAACATCAATAATAAATCCAATACAAGACTTAACAAGCCACACATCCCAAACCGAACTAATGAAAAAATACTAGCAGTTAGGATGTGTATATTGAAGGCAATTCATATCCAAAAAGGTATTTAAGACAAAAATCTTTATTCAATATATTACACAAGCCAATTAAAAGCATTTAAAAACACATGTATCCATGTGTAAAGCACTTATGCAAGAAGGAAAATGCAGTCTTGCATTCTTGCATGTACCTGATTACAGTAAGTCCAGTAAGGACATTTGAATATGTTTACAAGACATTATGGGGCGCATTTACTTACCCGTCCCGATGCGCTACAATCCAATCGCGTGGGCCAAAAACCTGGGGCAATTCACAACGGAAAAATTCGGGAAACCCGACGTAAATGCGCCCGACGGACCCTTAGGTAATGTACCCCTATATATGTGGTTTAAAAACTCCCCCCCCCCCCACACACCGTAAGTTTCCATATTGGACACTGTCTAGGATTCACTTGTTTCCAAAACTATAGCTCAAAACCTACGCTGTTGCACATTTAATTACACAAAAGTGGGTTATTCCATATTAACATATGTGTTCAATAGCAAGATGTTTATACCTTTGCTAGATACACAGCTTATTCCCAAAGTTCCCTTTAATGTTATTGCATATATATTTTGTAAATCCTGGAGTCAGACCACTTATAGCAAGGGGAAGAGCTGAGGGAGTACCTGGAACGCCCCGGAAGAAGCCTTGCCGGTGAAACCCTGGGTACGGCAGATAGGAAAGCTAGCATCCCGTTATTTGACTTGTGATATGCACATTTTTAATTGACTCTTGTGAGTATGATGAACTTAAATAAATTTGAACTTTGTTGGAACGTACCACACCATCTGCCTGCATATTTTCTTCCAGTTACAATATAATAAAGGTGGATAATGAAAGTGCGATGGTGCTAGTCTGAATGGTGACATACTTTCAGCAGGAGAAACTGAGGATTAGTGCTATAGCCACGCATCATCTTTCTTGGCCTTCTCAAATATTTTGTGTCATTGACTTTGACGGATGGCGAGCTGGCCTACGCCTATTTGTCATACTTTCTTTTTTGGTAATTTGTATTCCCTGTAATTTTTACAGACGTCTTCTCGTCCTAACATGGACTTTCGGGCCAGAGAATCTCAGTGGCGTCGAGATGCCGACGCCGTTTTTGGTAATAATGTTGGACCCTCAGAGGACCCAAACTTCAAGAAAACTAAAGAATTGAAACAAATGGTAAGAAACTCATTACATCGCCGTACTAAACTCTGGTGGAACCGCCTATCACTTGAAAATTACATCTCCAAAAGCATGATTCCGAGAGGTCTACGGATTCAAATTGCCCCGTCCTTTGGTTTGGATGATGTCACCTTCTGTACACGGTGGGAGGAGATATGTAATAAGAGCTCACAAACCCTCATCCAATTGATAATTGAACAGAACACCAAACAATTGGAAAAACTTGATAACGATATCAGTGAGGCTGAGTCACAGGTGAGACAACTATTATCCACAGAGGAAATGGCGACTTTCTCTACAGAATTAGACGAGTTATTTAAGATTTGGGAAAAACAAATCAAAACTCAAAAAACTAAGAAATTCCAACGTGACTCACAGGACATGACTTTTGGCAAAATGTATAAATGGAAGAACTCCAGAACTGGCCTCCAAAATCGCAGTCCCTCTGTCTCCTCCCTTTCTTCCCTGGGAGGGGCCTCTGTGGCCTCCTCTGAAGGTTCAGATATAAGATCAAGAAGAGGTGGTAAGAGGAGATTCGAACCCTACCAACGACAACAACCCAAAAGATGGGCTCGAGGTGATTCTGAAAGCAATATGATGAAATCCACACTCAAGGTAATCAATTTATCGAATATAGAACTGTCTAAGGCTCAACTAGAAGTTTTGAGTCTAGGTCTTTCTTTCTCTCCAACTGAGCATTTTGACTGTTTTTCAGCCATAAAGGACCTACATCTTTTTGCACGTAAACTTGTTTTTAAAAAAATCTTTTACGAAAAAGAGGCATCCATACTTCCAGAGGAACGGGAACATCTGGCCCTACAGGCATTGGAGGACCTACTAGAAGAACAAGAGGAGACTACTATGAAAGGTAAGATCCCTCCCCATCTACTACCTCGTTCGAAGAATTTTCCAAGCTTTTCTATTTTTCCTAACATTGACCTGTTTGTTAAATTGGTATCGCAGGAACTCAAACGGATACCAAGAAATAATATACAGAATAACTGCACGATGGTCCAACGGAAAGCTATTCTTGAACTCAGTAAGTTGACAGATGTAGTTATTAAACCATCTGACAAAGGTGGAAACGTAGTCTTATGGCCAACTCTGGACTATGAGAAGGAGGCATTTCGCCAATTGAGGGACAACACATGTTATAAACGACTTACGTTCAATCCTTTGATTAAATTCAAAGAGGAACTGAATCTAATTCTGAATGAAGCAGTTGAAAATAACATCTTATCCAATAGAGACATTGAAAGCTTGATCCCTAGATTCCCTAAAGTGCCCTCTCTGTATTTGCTCCCCAAGGTCCACAAACGCCTCAATAATCCACCAGGACGCCCTATTGTGTCTGGGAATGAAAATTTATGTGAACCAATATGTAAATTGATTGACCATTATTTACGTCCTCTTGTTGAAACGCTGCCGTCCTACTTAAAGGACACAACTGATGCCTTAAGAAAATTTGAAGGACTCCATCTCGACCCCGACATGTTGATCGTCACCTGTGACGTGGAGTCGTTATACACCTCAATACGCCATACCGATGGATTACTGGCGACCAAATTCTTTCTGGAGACATCCAACATCGGCCAGGATTTTGTGAGTTTACTCCTACAACTGCTAGAGTTCGCATTGCTACATAATTTCTTTTTGTTTAAGGACCTCATCTACCTACAGCTCCAGGGAACGGCAATGGGGGTGGCCTGTGCCCCCTCATATGCCAATCTTTTCCTGGGGCTGTGGGAGAGGCAAGTCTTTATTACCAATCCTCCCAAATTTGTTGAGAATGTTCATCTTTATGCAAGATATATGAGCTTATCTGCCTGTAGCTTGAAGCTCTCCTCTCCTCAGGATGTGCTGAGATGTGTTTGCCGTCAGGAAGTGAGTTTCTGTGAGCTCGTTGTGGAATGCAAGGGTAGAAGCTAGAGGCAGGGAGCAGTTCCACGGTGTCAGACAATAGGAAAAGATGGCTTCCTCGACACTAAGTCAGAAGATATAGGGTCGTGTCTAGGGGCAACTGAAATTGTAAACACCAGGACTGATAGAAGCTTGTTGAACTTATATCTGTGAAATGCTGCTTTTTTTTAACAACATTGAATTAGAGAATGTGTTATTTTGTCATCCTGAGTATAATTAAGAAACTTGTCTTTGTGGGAATACCCTTTTAAGAATAAAAAAGGCACCAACACTGTATATTTGGACTCTTTTCAGGGACAGTGGAATCAAATTCTTGGTGATTGTTCTGAGAACCTAATTGCCTTGATTGTTAAGTAGGAACAACAATCCATATCCAAGAAAGAAACAGAGGAAATTAAAGGTAATTTACAGAGACGTCTTTCCAGTGAGGACTTTGTTATGTTGAAACAAGATTTGAAAAATAAAATCCTAGAATTGGAAAATTAGATAATGGAAGTGAAAAAGAAGAAATTTTTAATAAATATAACAAAGTTTATATTTTGAAACAATTCAAACGATTTCTCCATTACAGAAATTCAACATCAATAATAAATCCGATACAAAACTAAACAAGCCACACATCCCAAACAGAACTAATGAAGAAATACTAGCAGTTAGGATGTGTATATTGAAGGCAATTCATATCCAATAAGGTATATCAGACAAAAATCTTTATTCAATATATTGCACAAACCAATTAACCCCTTCCCGCACCCTGACGTGATTCTACGTCATAGGATGCGGGTAGTTCCCGCACCTTGACGTAGAATCACGTCATGGCGATCGCCCGAGCTCAGAAGCTGAGCCCTTGCGATCGCCGCGGGATCCCAGTGGTACGCGGTAGCTGGGATCCCGCAGTAACAGCCGGGATCGCGACTGTTTAATCCTATAGACGCCGCGGTCATAGTGACCGCGGCGTCTATGGTGTATTGGCGCAACGATCGGCACCCTCCGTGCGGGGCACGGAGGTGCCGATCATTGCCATTGCAACCTAGAGGCACGATCAGGTCCCCTGGGCTGCCTATGGCAGCTGCCTGCTAGGATCGTGCACTGTGCACGATCTAACAGTGCAGCTGTCAGCCTATGCAGAATGCATAGGCTGACTATGTCATATGCTGCAATACATTAGTACATTGTATATTATTATATAAGTATTTTTACATTTTGTGGCTTCATTATAATGCTTCACTGCCATGTTTTTATTCTGCATTTTTCTTGTACTAATCATAACACTCAAGTGTATACCTTTATTATTTTTGCCACAGCATATATAATTATTGTACACTTATTTGCAGTCCTAGCACTGCCACTTCACCATCGCAGGGCTTTGTTTGCAATATACTCTTGCCCCGCCACATTTCTAGCTGGTCCATACCATACCTGGGATATTGCCTCGCTTTGCGCGTGCGCCTAATTTTTGTTTTTGTGTCGCAGTGCGCCTCAAATCCCGCACCTGCGCAGTTCTCCACACTCATTACGTCCTCCTGTGTCTCATCCCAGACATCTAATCTCGCGATACCAGCCCACAACAAGCGGGGCTTCTTGATAGGCCAGCTGTTCCTTAAATGTCTCACCCTCCTTTACACTCATCACTCCCTTGAAGAAGCGCGACGGCGTAACACGTGTCGGGGTCTTACGTGTGGGGTCCTACTTATTGGTATGGTATTGGTCTCTGGTTTGCTCACTTTGCATTTTTGTACAGCAGCATTTAGCTGCATATTTGTTGTTTACATTGTTTGCACCTTATTTGACCATATAACCTGCCGGAAGCCCATAAGGGCGTTACCTGGTGACCTACATGTTTTTTATTCCTCTGTGTGGTCTATACATTTCACCAATTGTTAAATATTTTTGTCTTTACACTGTTTTATTCATCTTTTTAATGTTGTATTGAAATAAAATTGATATTTTGCGATAGCCACGCATCATCTTTCTTGGCCTTCTCAAATATTTTGTGTCAATACATTAGTATTGCAGCATATTACAATGAACAAGTGATCAAATGATCACTTGTTCATGTCCCACCCTGGGACAAAATAAAACAGTAAAAAAAAGTTTAAAAAAAAGGTGCAACTAAAAAAAAATGATTTAAAAAGAATAAAAGTCCCCTTAAGTCCCGTCCCAAGCAGTAATCATATAAAACATAAAAAAAGTGAAAATCACCAAAACAACCACAACATATTGGGTATCACAATGTCCATAACAACCCGTCAAATAAAATAAAATGGTCACTGAACCCGTACGGTGAACGCCGTAAAAAAAAACACAAAAAAACCTCACAAAAATTATTAAATTTTCACATCTGACCGCATAAAAAGTGCATAAAAAGTGATCAAAAAGTAAAATGTACCCCAACATGATACCAAGAATAAGTACAGCTTGTCCCGCAAAAAATAAGCTCTAAACCAGCGCTGTAAACAAAAAAATATAAATGTTCTGCCCATTGTTACATGGTGATACAAAAACAAGTAAATGTCTCACAAAATGAGTTCTATATTCTGCAAAACAAGTTAACCATAAAAAAGCCATATAAATGGGGTATCGCCGTAATCATGATGACCCGTAGAATAAAGATAACACATTATTTTTATGGTACGGTGAATGTCCGAGGAAAAAAATGCTAAAAACCATAAACAAGAATTAATGATTTTTTTAACCATCACCATGAAAGAGTTAATAAAATCTGATTATTGGCTATTGAGCCCCCCGTAAATGATGTACCTGAAAAGTGGATCTCATCCACAAAAAAAGAATCCCCCATATGTCCAAATTACAAAAAAATTAACATTTTATAGCCTGTACAATGTGACATTGCAGATCTGCTCTGAATGGCGCCTCCTTCCGTTCTATGCCCGTCCGTGCGCCCGTACAGCAGTCACCACCACATATGGGGCATCCTCATACTCGGGAGACATTGGGTATCAAACTTTGTGGAGTTTTTTGTAATTTAATACTTTGTGACGGTTTAATTTTTGGCCAAAATTAATATATTGTCTAAAAAAAATGACAGCTTGTAAATTAGACCTCCATTTTGTTTTAACCACTGTGAAGCATCTAAAGGGTTAACATATTTCTTAAAGTTGATTTTTTACACATTGAGGGGTGTAGTTTCTAAAATGGCATGATTTATGGGGGTTTACTGCTGTTTAGGCCTCTCAGAGTCAGTTAAAGCTGAGGAGGTGCCTCTAAATAAGGGTTTTGGCGTTTTTCATAAAAATGAGAAAAATTGCTCCCAAAATTCTGAACCTCCTGACAACCTAGAAAAGAGAGAAGATGCATAAAACCCTATGCCGATATAAAGCAGACATTCGGGAAATGTTAGTTATAAAGTTACTTGGGTGCTATGACTATCTGCCTGAAAAGCAGAACATTTTGAACTTTGAAAATGAAGAATTTTTAGAAATTTTTGCCAAATTTAAGTTTTTTTCATAACTTAACACAAAAGATATCATCAAAATTTGAATATTACTTTGAAGTACAATGTGTGACGGTAAAACAATCTCAAAATCCCCTGGATATGTTAAAGTGTCAAAAAGTTATAACCTCCTATAATGACACAGGGCAAATTTTAAAAATCAGGCCTGGTCCTAAAGGTCTAAAATGGCATAGACACGAAGGAGCATTTAAAAACACATTAATCCATGTGTAAAGCACTTATACAAGAAGGAAATTGCAGTCTTGCATTCTTTCATGTACCTGATTACAGTAAGTCCAGTAAGGACATTTGAATATGTTTACAAGACATTATGGGGCACATTAACTTACCTGTCCCGTTTAGGACGCGCGATCCGGAATGTCCGACGAGGATTCGGAGCTGCCGCAATTCACTAAGATCGTGCGTCCAATTTCCTGCATGTGTCTCTTCCCCGCTGAGGTGCGCTGGAGTTCACCTTGTTCTTCCCGGTGTATGTGAGTGCTGATCTTGCGACGCAATATAATTTTTAAATTCCGTGGTTTGTCTGAATCAGTCAGGTTGTCCGCCATCCATGCCCCCGATTTGTGTTGCATGAAAGACGGCACCGATGCGCCTCAATCCAATCGCGTGGGCCAAAAACCTGGGGAAATTCAGCGCACAACGGTAAATGCGTCCGACGGACCCTTAGTTAATGTGCCCCTATATATGCGGTTTAAAAACTCCCCCCCCCCCCCCCACTGTAAGTTTCCATATTGGACACTGTCTAGGATTCACTTGTTTCCAAAACTATAGCTCAAAACTTGCGCTGTTTGCACATTTAATTACACAAAAGTGGGTTATTCCATATTGACATGTGTGATCAGTAGCAAGATGTTTATACCTTTGCTAGATAGACAGATTATTCCCAAAGTTCCCTCTAATGTTATTGCATATATATTTTGTAAATCCTGGAGCCAGACCACTTATATCAAGGGGAAGAGCTGAGGGAGTACCTGGAACGCCCCGGAAGAAGCCTGGCCGGCGAAACCCTGGGTCGGGCAGATAGGAAAGCTAGCATCCCGTTATTTGACTTTTGATATGCACATTTTTAATTGACTATTGTGAGTATGATGAACTTAAATAAATTTTAACTTTGTTGAAACGTACCATACCATCTGCCTGCATATTTTCTTCCAGCTACAATATAATTAAAGGAGGATAATGAAAGTGTGATGGTGCTAGTCTGAATGATGACATACTTTCAGCAGGAGAAACTGAAAATTAGTGCTGTTTATCGGCGGAACGACCTGGTGGTACCATGCCGCAGCAAGTCCAACCCGCTTTGCGGCGGGCTCTGGTAAAAAAACGTGTGCCACTTAGACTCCTGTCCCACGTGTCGACTTATCGTCCGCAATGGTCCAGTGGGTCCACTACACCTGAAGCCTGACAGTGGGATCTGGCCGTAGATCCCGCCAAAGTTCCGCTTACAGAACTGGCTGATCTTATCACCATCGTGGTCCAGCAGTCTCAACAGATTGCCGCACAAGGACAGCAACTTGGGGCTTTATTATTCAGTGCTCCCTACATATGAAACTCATTCCTACGCAGTTCACCACAGAGCAGGCTAAGGTAGCTTTAGTGATCAGTCTTCTTTCCAGAGAAACCCTGGCATGGGCTACTCCTCTCTGGGACAAGAACGATCCAGTCATGGAAACTCTCACCGCATTCCACGCTGAATTCTGGTCCGTCTTCGAGGAACCTGCCCGGGCGTCTTCAGCTGATGCCATACTGCTGAACCTGCATCAAGGGGATCTCTGAGTTAACCTGGAACAAAGCAGCCCTGATTGCAACCTTTAAAAAGGGACTTTCGGTACAAGTTAAAGACGCACTGTCTGCACATGACCTGCCATCTATTCTGAGTGGTCTTATCCCTCTTCTTAAAAGTGGTGATATTTCAATTAAAAAGCATACTTGTCAGAACTCGCAAATTGTTCTGATGGGAACAGGTTCCAGGCTTCTTGCTGGAAAACCACACCCAGTGCTGCTTGTGATTGACAGCTCCATTTCTGATCCTGGGAAAGCTGGGTGTGTCTTTGTAATCGTTTTGCCTGCAGCTGCGGTTTTAGTTATGGAGGGTTGTGCCAGTCAGTGCTGGAGGTAGTGTCCATTACTGCCTTATATTCTGCCCAGCCCTTCATAGGCTGCTGGTTATTCAGTCTTTTCTGTGTATCTAGTGCTCTTGCGGTTCTTGCTATTTGGTATATTGACAACCAATAAGTTAATTTCTTTACAATGTATTGTGAGCCACTTCTCATATAATAGGACCATGCGTACAATACATACATATACTATTTATTGAAGATTAAGGCATGAAGATAAAATTCAGAAGCAGCGAAATAAGTTAAGAATAAAACAACACAGCAGGTTAAATAGCATTTTGGTAACTGTTTGACACAATCTGCTGCTTTACTTTTTGGAACAGTATATTTATTGCTTGCCGATGAAAATATTAGAATTTGAAAAATAAAAGAAATTGGTTTCCTTTCGAGCTCTATTCAAAAACATTGGATCTTTTTTTCTTGAAAATTCTAATTACAAGTCCATGTCCCCATTTCCTGCGCATCCACAATTTCAGGAAGCAGTCTTGGCAGAATGTGGCCTGTAAAGAGAGATCCAAAACATAAAAAATTATATTTTGATTGCCTTGTGTTGTTTCATGTAAGGCAGCATGATTTAAAAAACTTACCAAGCTTATAGTTTTTCTTTATTTTTAAAACTAAGAAAGGAAAAAAGCAGAAAAAAAAAACATAATCATAAATATTTGGGCGACACTTACTAAAAACAGTCAACTGAAAAATGTTCAGTTTGCTTGTGTAGTGTGCAGGGTGCGCAGATTCATAATTGTGGTGCGCGGTCTTCATGAATTGGCGCCTTCCTTCTACTACCCGGACAGTGTCACCAACTTTTTTTTGGTGCACATTTCCATGGGTTGTGACACACTACAGGTCAGACTTGGTGGGAGATTTATACAGCTTACTGAAAGTTAGAAGTATTCTTCGTTGCCATGGCCAACCAACACAGACTCAGCTTTCTTTTACCTGTGGCTCATGAATAATTTTACAGGGGGAGCTGTGATTGGTTGACTTTAGGACAGCTGATAAAATCTGCCAGTATGTTAAATGTGCCCAAGTCGATGTGCCCACCGGAACCCATCAGTGAAACATTTTTATCAAGTGAAGAATAGTGCATCTGCGACACAAATAGGTTACATGCCCCACATATGGTTCCTGACCTTTTCAAATACATCTGTAATGCAGTTTGCACATACAACAAATGTGCAAAGTACTGCAGACAAACTGGACCAAGGTTCATTATAGTGCCCCAAGATCAATATTATTGCAATTGTACTACATTGACATACATCCCCCCCCCTAAGATGCAACATGACCACTGGGGCGACATCACTAAGAGACATAGAAAACACTAACTGTGCAGTAAGCTTGTGTATTCAGAGTGCCCCAGATTCTGCAACTTGTGGTGGCCCATTTTCATGAATCTGGTGCACCCCCCCCTCCACTCTCAACCCCATGCACACATTTTTGGACTACGGACCCTCACCAGTGTGCCACACTTTGTCAGACTTTGCATATTGCACACGACCTAGGGGAGCTTATTTGAGTCCAAATAGGTAAGGCACCACACACGAAGTCGACGGGACGAAGTGCACGGAATCGTAACCTTTCAGAGTGAACATTAAAAGTGCCCACCAAGTCCATGATACGCAATAGTGCACCAACCCAACAGGTATGCAACGACAAATGTGCAACAGGCAACTATAGATAGCATTGAGGGTTTGAAACATTAAAATCCACAATCAGTTTAGGAAGTAACATTAGACGCTCAAAAATATATGTATCTCTAACAAAGTATATTGTTATAATGTTAACCAGTAACTGATATAATCTTTGCTCATTATTTTACTTATACACAAACCCGTGTTAGGGGATTGTGTGCACGCTATCAGATATTGGCGCAGCGGTGCCAACTTCTAGGCACCAAAAATAGGGGCGTGGGGGTAAACCGCTAATTAACATTAAAATTGTTCAAAAGCCAGTGAACTCCGGGGAGACTGATCGGGGAATCAACAAATGCAGGATATCAGGCCACACTCGTAGGTGAAGCGTCAGCAGCTGTGCCATCTCAGGGATCACGCAGGAACTGATAAAAAAAGATTTGCACCCAGTATGTTCCATTTGTTCTGTAGCATCCAGCAGTGAGTTCTCGTGGAGGATCGGGTCTTCAGTGATTCACTAAGGTATGTGCACCCGATGTCCACAGGGTCGCTGCTGCTGAGAAAGCCGTTGGAGGTCACTGGAGTTCACATCGTTCTGGGTGCAGGTAAGCGCGTGTCAAGTGACACATTTTTTTAAACGGTGGTTTTCCGAATCCGTCAGGTTTTTTACGGCCCACCCGATTTCCTCGGGTGCTGTGCCAGCGCCGATGCGCCAACAATCAGATCGCTTGTGGCAAAATCCTGGGGCAATTCAGGGAAAATACTCTCAAAACGGGTCAAAATTATGGGTAAACCGACGGAAAAAACGCGATTCGGGCCCTAGTAAATGACCCCCAAATAACTCTCATCTCAGTACTGCTACATATATGCTTACACTATGAGATCTGCTTTACTCCCTCCCTCCTAGATAAGAGCTTATCTGCCTGTAGCTTGAAGCTCTCCTCTCCTCAGGATGTGCGGAGAGGTGTGCTGTCAGGAACTGAGTTTCTGTGAGCTCGTTGTGGAATGCAAGGGTGGGAAGCTAGAGGCAGGGAGCAGCTCCACAGCGCAGACAATAGGAAAAGATGTAGGGTCGTGTCAGGGGCAACTGAAATTGTAAACACACAGGACCGATAGTAGCTTGTTGAACTATATATCTGGAAATGCTGCTTTTTTTGTTAAAAACATTGAATTAGGAGAATGTGTTATTTGTTATCTGAGTATATTCAAGAAACTTGTCTTTGTGGGAATACCCTTTTAAGAATAAAAAAGGCACCAACATTTATATATTTGAACTTTTCAGGAACAGTGGAATCAAATCTTGGTGATTGTTCTGAGACACCTAATGGCCTTAGGATTGTACAGAGGACAAAAACAGAGCATCCATTTCCAAGAAAAAACAGAGGAATTACAAGGTAATGACGAGAATTTACACTATTCAGTGAGAACTTGTTATGTTGAAACAGAAATTCAACATCAATAATAAATCCAATACAAGACTTAACAAGCACACAATCCCAAACCGAACTAATGAAAAATAATACTAGCAGTAGGATGTGTATATTGAAGGCAATTCATATCCAACAAGGTTATTTTAGAAAAAATCTTTATCACTTATTACACAGCCAATTAAACTGCATTAAAACACATGTGATCCAGTGTGTGAAAGCACTTATGCAAGAAGGAAACTGCACGTCTTGCAGTTTGCTGTACTGAATCATAAGTCCAGTGAAGGACATTTGAATATGGTTTACAAGACATTAGGGGCGCATTACTTACCCGTCCGAGCGCTACCAATCCAATCGCGCGTGGGCCAAAAACCTGGGGCAATTCACAACGGAAAAAATTCGGGAAAACCCGAGTAAATGCGCCCCGACGGACCTTAGTAATGTCCCCTATATATGTGGTTTATAAAAACTCCCCCCCCCCCCACACCTGTAAGTTTCCATATTGGACACTGTCTAGGATTCACTTGTTCCAAAACTAGCTCAAACCTCGCTGTTGCACATTTAATTACACAAAAGTGGGTTATTCCATATTACATATGTGTCAATAGCAAGATGTTGATACCTTTGATGATACAAGCTTATTCCCAAGTTCCCTCTAATGTTATTGCATATATATTTTGTAAATCCTGGAGTCAGACCACTTATACAAGGGAAGAGCTGAGGGAGTACTGTGAACGCCGGAAGAAGCCTTGCCGGGAAACCCTGGGTACGGCAGATAGGAAAGCTAGCATCCCGTTATTTGACTTTGATACTGCACATGTTTAATTGACTTTGTGAGTATGATGAACTAAATAAATTTAACTTTGTTGGAACGTACCAACCATTGCCTGCATATTTTCTTCAGCTACAATATAATAAAGGGGATAATGAAGTGCGATGGTGCTAGTCTGAATGGTGACATACTTTCAGCGGAGAAAACTGAGGATTAGTGCTGTTCATCGGTGGTTAAAGATGGAAATAACGAATGAAGAATATATGGGAGCTCTGGCATAGTAAAATATTTTCTCTATTTCTTGGACTTTTCTAAGACTGTGTGGACCGGTCTTATACCGTGAGTAGCTCCTTAAGGGGCAAACTGTGCACCACGAATAACTGTGTTTCTATTGTGATTAATTTATCAAGCTATATCATTTCGGTCAATCAGATTAAGTTGGCAAGTGTACAGGGTGCCCTGCGACCCTTTTACCTCATGTGGGCTGCTGTGCTCTTACAGCTCATTGCGCATGTTCCCGCTGCCTAGGGCCCGAGCCGGCTCTGTTAGATTTAAAGGGCCAGCGCACCGATAATTGGTGCTGGCCAGCTGCCCTTCCTGTTAAATTCCCAGCCCACTCCTGTGTTCCCTGCCGGATCTTTGTGTCTCACAGCCTTAGAAAAAACTTTGCATTTATAGTGATTTCCCGTGATTTCTCCTCTGCTGCCTGCCTTGACCTGTTGCTACGTCTCCGACTCTGATCCCGTGCTGCCTTCTGCCCGTCCTGACCTGACCTCCTGCCTGTCCCCGACTATGATTCTACCAAAAGTCTGTGTACCTCGCCTTGGCTGCCACTGTGGACAAAGTCACACCTGTGGAACGACCTGGTGGTACCACGCCGCAGCAAGTCCAACCCGCTTTGCGGTGGGCTCTGGTAAAAAAAAAATGGGTGCCACTTAGACTCCGGTCCCACGTGTTGGCTTATCGTCCGCAATGGTCCAGTGGGTCCACTACCCCTGAAGCCTGACAGTGGGATCTGGCCATGGATCCCGCCAAAGTTCCGCTTCCAGAACTGGCTGATCTTACCACCATCGTGGTCCAGCAATCTC
This sequence comes from Engystomops pustulosus, assembly GCA_019512145.1. Taxonomy (NCBI): domain Eukaryota; kingdom Metazoa; phylum Chordata; class Amphibia; order Anura; family Leptodactylidae; genus Engystomops; species Engystomops pustulosus. The sequence goes on from CM033643.1 coordinate 40,430,833, forward strand.
AACAGATTGCCGCACAAGGCAATCTGAATGGTGACATACTTTCAGCAGGAGAAACTGAGGATTAGTGCTGTTCATCGGTGGTTAAAGATGGAATAACGAATGAGAAGCAATAAAATAGTGGGAGCTCTGGTCATAGTAAAATTATTTTCTCTATTTTTGGACTTTTTCTAAGACTGTGTGGACCGGTCTTATACCGTGAGTAGCTCCTTAAGGGGCAAACTGTGCACCACGAATAACTGTGTTTCTATTGTGATTAATTTATCAAGCTATATCATTTCGGTCAATCAGATTAAGTTGGCAAGTGTCACGGGTGCCCCTGCGACCCTTTTACCTCCATGTGGGCTGCTGTGCTCTTACAGCTCATTGCGCATGTTCCCGCTGCCTGGGGCCCGAGCCGGCTCTGTTAGATTTAAAGGGCCAGCGCACCGATAATTGGTGCTGGCCAGCTGCCCTGGTACTGTTAAATTCCCAGCCCACTCCTGTGTTCCATGCCGGGATCTTTGTGTCTCACAGCCTTATGAAAAAACTTGCATTTATAGTGATTTCCCGTGATTTCTCCTAGGATGCCTTGCCTGTTGCCTGTGAACATCTCCGACTCTGATCCCGTGCTGCCTTCTGCCCGTCCTGACCTGACCTCCTGCCTGTCCCCGACTATGATTCTACCAAAAGTCTGTGTACCTCGCCTTGGCTGCCACTGTGGACAAAGTCCACATGTGGACGACCTGGTGGACCACGCCGACAGCAAGTCCAACCCGCTGGCGTGTGGCTCTGGTAAAAAAAATGGTGGCACTTAGACTCCGGTCCCACGTGTGGCTTATCGTCGCAATGGTCCAGTGGGTCCACTACCCTGAAGCCTGACAGTGGCGATCTGCCATGAGATCCCGCCAAAAGTTCCGCTTCCAGAACTGGCTGATCTTACCACCATCGTGGTCCAGCAATCTCAACAGATTGCCGCACAAGGACAGCAACTTGGGGCTTCATTATTCAGTGCTCCCTACATATCAAACTGATTCCCACGCAGTTCACCACAGAGCAGGCTAAGGTAGCTTTTGTGATCAGTCTTCTTTCCAGAACAACCCTGGCATGGGCTACTCCCCTCTGGGACAAGAACAATCCAGTCATGGAAACTCTCACCGCATTCCACGCTGAATTCTGGTCCGTCTTCGAGGAACCGGCCCGGGCGTCTTCAGCTGAGGCCATACTGCTGAACCTGCATCAAGGGGACTCATTCGTTGGTGATTATGCGGTTTGGTTCCATACCTCTAAGTTAACCTGGAACAAAGCAGCCCTGATTGCAACCTTTAAAAAGGGACTTTCGGTACAAGTTAAAGACGCGCTGTCTGCACATGACCTGCCATCTATTCTGAGTGGTCTTATCCCTCTGGCAACTGGGATTGATATCTGTTTTTTTCCCATCTGGCTCCTGTTTCCAAAGTCCATGGCTGCCACCTACAGTGTCTGCTACAGAGGAACCAATGCAGGTAGATAGCGCTCGTCTGACCCCCCAGGAGCGTTCCAGATGAAGACAGGAGAACCTCTGCCTTTATAGTGCAAGTCCAGAGCACTTTCTTGAGACTTGGTCAGTCCTTCCACAGCGTCTGGGAAAATGCCTGCGCCTAGGGTTCTTGGGAGAAACGTCCCTAGGTGAGAGCAATGAATGTCCCTGTTCTTCTCAGTTTTGGAACAGGCAACCCAGTTCAAGTTTCAGCCTTCCTGGACTCTGGCTCTGCAGGGAATTTCGTGGATGCAGCCTTGGTCTCCTAGCATAACTTTCCTGTGGTTCGCCTAGAGTAGCCGCTGGTTATTTCTTCCATTAGTTGATAGATTCTCCATGACCTGGTCCAGTATCAAACGGAGCCTCTGTCTCTGCAAATTGGGGCACTGTACAAGGAGAGACTGTCATTTTATATGCTCGACCGGTCTATGTCTTCAGTTCTTTTGGGCCTCCCGTGGTTGCAGCAACACGCTCCAGTACTTGACTGGGAGACTGGGAAAATCCTTTGTTGGGGAACAGAGTGCCATTCTTGCTGTCTCATGGCTCTCCATCTGGTTTCCGCCATGTCTTCTTTGGACTATTCCAAGCAGCTAACAGTTCTTCATGCTTCTCATAAGGACTTTGCAGATATTTTCCCTAAGAAGCAATTGAAGATTCTGCTACCACACTGTCCCTATGACTTCCCCATTGACCTGCTGCCAGGTACAACTCCTCCACGAGGGCGGGTATACCTGTTATCTGTGCCTGAAACCGCGGCTATGTCGGCCTACATCAAGGAGAATTTGCAGAGGGGATTCATCCGCAAGCTGTCTTCCCTGCCGATGCAGGGGAAGGATGGTTCTCTCCGCCCGTGCATCAAGATTGACAGCTCCATTTCTGATCCTGGGAAAGCTGGGTGTGTCTTTGTACTCGTTTTGCCTGCAGCTGCGGTTTGAGTGATGAACGGCTGAGCCAGTCAGTGCTGGAGATAGTGTCCATTACTGCCTTATATTCTGCCCAGCCCCTTCATTGGATGCTGGTTATTGCAGTCTGTCTGTGTATCTAGTGCTCTTGCCATTGCGTTTCTTGCTATTCTGTGTATTGACTTCTGCTTTGCCTACTGACCATTCTATTTGCAATACGCCACCATCTTGTTTTTGACCCGGTTTGTTTGACTCTGCTTGTCTGTCTGTATCTGTTGTTTGTCCCTCAGTATCGTTTATCTCCTAGTGTGACACCACCTTCCTAGTGTGACACTTGTGTCATTGTCTACTTAGACAATATTCTGGTGTTTGCTCCTGACCTGCAGTCTCATCAGGTCCACATGCAGCAAGTTCTTAGGCACCTAAGGGTCAATCTCTTGTATGCTAAGCTCGAGAAACGCTGGTTTCATCAAAGTAGCCTTCCGTTCCTGGGATACATTATTTCTGACAAAGGACTACAGATGGATCCTGCCAAGCTGTCTGCCATGCTTCAGTGGCCTCGCCCAGTGGGTCTACGTACCATACAGTGATTTCTGGGCTTCATCAATTATTACTGGCAATTTATTCCACCTCTCTCTTGTATCTCCTATTGTGGCGCTGACCAAGAGGAACGCCAATCCTAGTCTCTGGTCTCCAGAAGCTGAAGTCGGCCTCTGCTCCAGTTCTCACATGGCCTGATATTGAGAAACCGTTCCTGCTAGAGGTCGATGCCTCATCCATTGGTGCTAGAGCCGTTCTCACCCAGAAAGGGCCCAAAGTTCGAACCCTTACCTGCGGCTTCTTCTCTAAAACCTTCTCCACCGCAGAGAGGAATTAGTCAATTGTTGATCGGGCCATAAAGCTAGCTTTGGAGGAATGGCGCTATCTTCTGGAAGGAGCTCATCATCCGGTCTATCTACAATGACCACAAGAATCTCCTGTACCTCCAGACAGCTCGGCGCCTCAATCCTCGCTTACTGCTCCTGTGGACCTACGACAGCTTCCTCCTGGCAAGATCTATATTTTCGAACAGTTTTTTGGAAGAGGATACTAACTTAGGGACACTGCTCTTGTGTAGCTGGGCACCGTTACTACTTTTTGCCAGATCTGGTTTTAAGCTAGAAGGTCTGCTCCGGCCCTTGCCAATACCCAGTTGCCCGTGGACTCACATAGCCATGGACTTTTTTATGGATCTCCGATCTTCTTCCAGTAATACAGTCATCTGTGTGGCAACAGAGAGGTTCACCAAAATGTCCCAATTTATGCCTCTGCCTGGTCTACCATCGGCTATACGTCTTGCCAGCTTGTTCTTTCTTCACATCTTTCGTCTTCATGGGCTTCCCATACACATCATCTTGGACTGAATGGTTCCAGTTTGTTTCAAAGTTTCCAAGTTTGTTTCCAACTTGTGCAGAAAACTGCAAGTTAAGCTGGACTTCTCTTCTGCCTATCATATGCAGACTAACTAACAAGTGGAGAGGGTCAACCAGACTCTGGGCTGCTATCTACGGCACTTTGTCTATGCTCAACAGGGTCTACCCTCTTACCTCAGGCAAAATTTTCATATAATTCTCTAGACTCTGAATCTGCTGGTGCCGCTCCCTTCTTTGTTGTCTTCTGCCTTCTGATGTCCCTGCCATGGAGGAATTGGTTCAAGACCTAGAATTTATCTGGGAGCAAACACAGCCATCTCTACTGGAAACACTGGTCTTCTCCAGTCTTCTTCCCGAGTGATAAACTGTGGATGTCTTCAAGAGACATCTGGCTGAAGATTCCCAGCTATAAGCTTGGTCCTCAATATTTGGGTCCATTTGAGGTGCTGAAACGCATTAACTCCGTGGCCTATAAGCTACGTCTTTCTCCCACCAAGCGCATCCCGAACTCCTTCTATGTCTCCCTTGTGAAGCCTTCAATTCAAAAAAAGTTTTTGGATTGATGCAATTGAACTGAGTATCCTATTTTTTGAGCACCACGAATTGTTGAAGAGTCCTGTCATCCTGAACCGCTTCTCCCAGCAAGTACAACCTCCAGCTCCTGAGGCGGACTCCTCTGATGTCTCGCCGCGCTACTCACCTTGCCGGGATCCAGCAGTGTCTCCGGCTTTGCTAGATTTAAAGGGCCAGCGCACCGGTAATTGGTGTTGGCCAGCTGCCCTTCCTGATAAATTCCCAGCCCCTTCCTGTGTTCCCTGATGTATCTTTGTGCCTCACAGCCTTAGAAAAAGCTTTTTTCCCACGTCCTTTGCGTTTATAGTGATTTCCCCTTGTGACATTGATTCCGTTCCTGACTACGCTCCTTTGCTGCCTGCCTTGAGCTGTTGCTACGTCCCTGGCTCTGATCCCATGCTTCCCGTCCTGACCTCCTGCCTGTCCCCGACTACAATTCTACCTAACCACTGTGTACCTTGCCTTGGCTGCCACTGAGGACAAAGTCGCACCCGTGGAACAACCTGGTGGCAAGTTCAACCCGCAGCAAGTCCAACCCGCTTTGCAGCGGGCTCAGGTGAAAGCCGGGTGCAACTTGGACTCTGGTCCCACGTGTCTGCTTACGTCATCGTCCGCAGTGGTCTAGTGGGTCCACTACCCCTGGAACGTGACACCAAGCAATGGTTTGAATTTCTTTTTGAACATTGGCTGATTTTGACTTGTATAGAACAATTCTAGATGTGAAGTTTGTTAGAAATGTTGCTGTCGTAGTTTTCACTAAAAATACTCTGCACCACATCTATAATGGGTGTAAGTCTTCTGGCTCTCCTGCAATTAGCTCATCAAAATGGGCATGGCTTGTGAAAGAGGGGTGTGCCTTAATGCCAAAAAAGGTCAGTGTGTGAAAAAAAAAACTACAGACCCAACAGAATTTTGTCCTAATTTAGAGTACAACTAGAGTCTTTTACTGCACCAAATTTATCACCCAGTACCAGACTGATGAATCTGGTGCAGAATAGGACTGTCTAGTCTAACTCTGCACTGTCTGACCTTAGGAAACTTTTTATAAACCTGCCCCACATATTTTATATGTAAGTAGACCATGACTAAGCTGTGCAGCAAAATGCATAGGTCTTGTGTATCTGTGATAGCATATTTTTTTGTCTCTATGCATACTGCCATGGTACATGCTTTTATTCAATAAAATGACATAATCTGGACATTTTCCCTTAGGTCTTGTTTAACTGAGATAGCACATTTTTGTCTATATGCATACTGCCATGGTGCATGCTTTTATTTAATAAAGAAATGTTGAATATTCTCCCATGAAGTGCTGGATGTTCTCCCTTTTTCTATAGTGTATCAATTGTATTACATTAGATACATTTACTTTTGTGCACTTTATTTTGTAATTTTGAGAGCACTTAATTAGATTATTAATATTTTATTTTTTATTTTACATGCTTGCTGAATACATGCTAGAACTAAGCTGACGCCTGCCCGTGGAGGAAAGCTGAAGCCCCTCCCCTGTGACAAGGAAGGCAGCCTTCCTGGATTGACATTCTGCATATATCACCAGTGATTTCACAGAGCATGACAGGAACTAGGAATGCCCTTTGCTTATGCGATGCCCATCGGATAATCTACTAACCAATGAACTATGGACACTTCTTCCTTATCCCTAGCTAACCAAGCCCGGATCCTCCCTCAGATCAGATCTGTCTAGCCCTGCACCACACAACTTTCCCAACAAGGGAGATCTTATACCATACTTCTTCTTGTTGTGATTTCTTCAAGCTCACTCAATAGAATATATATTAACCAGTAAAGAACCTGACAATATTGCTTACCATAAATATAATAGTAAAAATCTAAAAACTAGTGATTAAAGGGGTATTCTCGTCTGGGCATTCACATTCAGTTTAATAAACCTTCCATTTATAAACATTTCTTCAATTAGATGTTATTAAAAAAAATGTTCCTGTGTGAAGATAATTTCTCATAAAAGTAGTGTGCTGGGGTGATTGCACAAATAAACAAAAAGGTTTTGTATATGAAATGTCTGGGAGTTACTGCATGTCGCACAGCCACCCTGTGGTGATGATTGCTGAATCTAGGTGGTCCAGCAGGGCTCCATACCGCATGTCTGGCCACTGCTGCCAAAATGTGATGTGGTCGTAACCGAGGAAGCCATCTGGTTTCTAAGGGACAACATGACTACATTAATGAGAAATTATCTTCACACAGGAACATTTTTTTTACAAACATCCAATTGAAGAAATGTTTATGCATGGAAGATTAGTGAAACTGAATGTGAATGCCCAGACGAGAATACCCCTTTAAATCCTTCTTATATTTCATATAACCATGCATCAGAAAGCTTTAACATGAATCTAGCCAGTACTGTAGACAGGGAGCCAATGCTTACATTTTATGGTGCTCGCTTTTCCTCTACGGTAACTGTCTCCGGCTGTGACTTTCTTGTAGCTTCAGCACAGCCACTGAAAATAAATGTTTAGGTCATGTCAATACCAAATACATCACTAAATTAAATTTAAAAACATTTTAGTACTGTTTGTGTACTTTCCAAAATCAGTGTCACTGTTTGAAAGGACAGTTTATGCTTAAGAATAATTAACATGGATTGAAAGATAGCAAATAATGAAATTGTTTTTCTACCAAAGATCACATGATACTTTACCAACAATATGCCTATTGCATCTTCATTAAAATAAAGACTGGGAATGCAATCACCTGAATGTAATTGCAACTTGTTGACTTCACCGAAGTCTGTGCAAAAAGGTCCTTCTCTTTGCAATCACATGACGGGCCGAGTGAGTTTTGAGATATAAAATTTTGTCTTCTTGATGTCTACTCCTCAACATCTTCAATAATGTCCTCTACTATCTCTGCTGGACTCTGCACCTTTACGTAATTATAAATGTCTGTTTTCTATCATTTCAAAGGCTTCCAATCACCAGGAGTCCTTCTTCAAAGACTTTACATCGCAGAACAACTTTAGTCATAAAATGGAGACTTTTCTTTGAAGTTTTTGATGCCATTTGCTTTTTTTGTACTTTTTATCAAGTTCCAATTAAACAATATTTGAGCATTTGGAAATTTTAGTTCTTGTGTCTAGGCATCTCTATTTATTTTTATGTTCTCAGCGCGCATAGCTTTATCCATTTGCTAAGCCATCAAAAGTTCACATTACAGGAGAAGTCGTTAATCCAGTTGATTAATATTTAGATAAAAAGTAATAGTGATTAATGAAAATATAGACAAAACAATTAGCTTACATTAAATTAGCAGTTTGGCAATAACATTTTATAATAGTAATTGAATAAACTTTTCAATTAACTTTGTAATATATCATTTAAAACTGTGACAATGGGTTTGTTCAATAGCCAGAGTTGTAAATTTAAATTCCCGGGCCATTATGTGAACACAGGGTTAGCCCTTTGCCAGGATCCAAAAGGAATTATGCAGACCTCTGGATCACACCAATAAAACTCCATGTGAAGGGATGGTTCCATTTCATAAAGTGATGATAGGATACTTTTTGATCTGTGAGGACATGACTTTTTGGAGCACAACTGTTTGCTAACCATTTTTCCCTGCACATCAAAAATTCCTGGAAATCCACACAGATATGATATTGCCACATCTGTGATAACCCATACAATAAAATAAAATCATTACTGAACCTGTAAAGTGAATATTAAAAAAAGCATGCCAAAAAGTAAGATATTTGCATGTCCATCCAAACAAAAAAGCAAAAAAACTGACCTGAGTGAAGTTGGCCCCCCCACCTTGTTCAAATCAAACAAAATTGGTGTCAAACATTTGTGCTACGTTTGTGCAGGTTTGTGCAGCAGAAATTTTTGTTTGTGCCGCCATCGTTTTCGAGATTTTAATGAAAGTTTACAGAGGTCATCAGAGGTCAACCAGCCCCCCCACATTGCCCAAATTAAACAAAACTGGTGCCGAACAATTCTGCTACGTTTGTGCTGGTTTGTGCTGCTCAAATTTTGTTTGTGCCGCTTTTGTTTTCAATATATGAACAAAAATTTAAAGTTCAAAAGTTCAAGCAGCCCCCCCACATTAACCGAATCAAACAAAACTGGTGTCAAATGTTAATGCTACGTTTGTGCTGGTTTGTGCAGCAAAAATTTTTGTTTGTGCCGCTTAATTTTAGGTATGTTCAGGTGTTTGAGGTTTTAGGATGAACTGGTAAAAAACAAACCTAGTGACACTTCCCTGGTTTGATCACCAGGGGGAGCTGGCAAACACATTGTACTTTGGAAGAAATGAATCTGATGACCTTGCAAAAAAGTAGGATATATTAAAAAGATAGCGGCACAAACGAAAATTTTTGCTGCACAAAACCAGCACAAACTAGCACTAACGTTTGACCACCTTTTGTTTGATTTGGTTAATGTGGGGGGGGCTGCTTGAACTTTTGAACTTTAATTTTTTGTTCATATATTCAAAACAAAAGCAGACACAACAAAAATTTGCGCAGCACAACAGCACGTAGCAGAATTGTTCGGCACCAGTTTTGTTTGATTTGGGCAATGTGGGGGAGGGGTGGTTGACCTCTGATGACCTCTGGAAACTTTTATTAAAATCTTAAAATTGATAGTGGCACAAACGAAAATTTCTGCTGCACAAACCAGCACAAACGTAGCACAAACGTTTGACACCAATTTTGTTTGATTTGAACAAGGTGGGGGGCCAACTTCACTCAGGTAAAAAAGTGGTCAACATGTCACAATTCCAATGAAAGTAATATTCATTCTGCAAAAATAAGCCCTAATAAAGCTTAATCAACAACAAAATCTAAATGGCTATTTTTTAACAATTAATTTGCAACAAAGATATTTTTTATGGTTTCTTCTGAAGGTACCTGGTGTTTAATTTACTTTTGACAAATATGCACCAGATTTCTTTTGGTGTAATTTACCAAGTGATATGATGCTCTTTATCACTATATATCATTCCTAAACGTGATACCTTTCTAAACAGCATACCAAAAAAAAAATACAATACAAGTCCCAGATCAAAAATGAATAATACTGATACAGATATCATCTGAAAACAAATATCCAGATGCTCTTAATGATGTCATGTTATCAGTATAAGAAAATAGTTATTAAACATATGCATTATTAGAATCTCAATTTCTCCATCCCAGTGTGAATCTACAGAACTTTCCCTGTCTCCCTCTTCACCTCATGCTGCCGGCCTTTCCCAACTTTGTCCTCGCCATTTTCTGCACAGAGTAGCTATCAACCCTTAGTGCTTAAAAAGAACACACTACACACTTCATGCCACTGCTTTACTTCTGTTTTCTACCACTTATTGCATGTTCCATGCTCCTCCATGTGATGAAAGCTGCCGGTATGGTCACTATATAAATCTTGGATGTACAGTATACAGTGTTCAGTGGATTTACTTTCAGGAATCTTACTGGATTTTGTTACTTAATTATTTAATGGAGAACACAACATATCATGGGATCTGTGGGCAGAGTAAATTGGACTCAGCCTCAAAGCATATACAGCAGGAGGTTAGTCTCCGCCCACTTTACCTCTGTTGAGAAAGATTTTTGTCGAACACCTTCAGAAAAGAAAACGGCATAAACTTGGAAAGAAAAGGTTGAGCAGCACAATGTAGGCATCGTTTTGTTTGTTTTTAAAGGGGGAATTACATATGACTATTTGGTAAAATCATTATATTGTTGGACTCATGCTTTCACATTTAATGTATAGAAATAGCAAGTTCCCCAGCTGTTTTTTACATATCCTCTGTTAATATAATTATGCTTGTGTAAAATAATTGGATTATTGTATATTTTCCCTTTTAGCAAATCATCAAAAATATATTAACCCAAATTGTGCCAACATTAATTTAGTATTTTCTGCTTGGTAGTGCTGGATAAAAAATAACAAGGTTATTACTCATCAATGATGACATAAATAGCACTACCCTGAGATGGAGCAATTTTATGCAGCTGGTTTATAGCCTCAAAAAGTACAGAGTGACTAGGAAGTATGCCGTTTGAAAATTGCTCAGACATTACTGTCCCAAACTGCTATTGATTTTTTTTTCTGCGAAATGGAAAAGTAGAGCAGTTTCTTCTTTCTTCAATTTGTGTTTAGATTTTTTTTAGCACAGTTTGCACCTCATCACATTTTTCACAAAACAAGCATTTATTTGGGTTGCACTTCTCATGGCTTGCTCTGTCTAATAATAGGGAAGAAATGCTGTGCTCTCTGTAGAAGACCTGTAGTATCCTCAATGACCATGATGGCTGGAACATACTGAACGTGTCTCATTGCTCACATTTATAAAATAAGATAACCTATGTCATAGTACTGAGCTACTAGACAGAAGAGTAAAAGATATAAATATCTTCTTCCTTTACTGCAGTGTTCCCTAACCACCAGTCTGTGGCCCAAGAGCGGGCCGCGGGACACCTGATACCAGGCCCCAGACAACCTCTGTAAAAGCAAAAGAAAAATAGTCACCTAATAATGCACTGCTCTATTGATGGCGAGCGTCATGATGTCATCACATCGTGTCTGATAATAGAACCATACATTAATATGGAAGAGAAGAATGCAGAATGAAGAAGGTGAGTATTTTCTTTTTGAGTTCAGCTGGGAAAGCGGATTTTGGAAGCAGAGGTTGGGGGAAGCTAAAGTAAAGGAGACATGGGAGGTGGCATGCAGCAGGAAAGGGGATTTTGGAGGGGGCATGCTACAGGATAGGGGACAATTTAAGTGAGGGGTGCTGCTTCAGGAAATGGGACAATATAAGCTTGGCAGACAGGGAGTTATGGTGGGGCATGCAAATATACATTTTTGGCTATGAAACTATACTACACCAGACCACATCCCCAACCCACCGATCCCTGAAGAAAATTTATGTTTACAGCTGGTCCCTGGGCAAAAAATTAATGGGGACAACTGCTTTACAGGATATAAGCCGAATGAGGGTTTGATAATGATTTTATTTTATTAACGTCGATTCAGAGTAGCAGGTAGGGAGGCAGTCATAATATGCTGGGTTTATGCAGCAACAAGTATAAACGGCTATATATGGGTTTTATATATGGTTTTAGTCCCCTCAGGGAGAATTTTTTTACCCCTTCATAGCTTTCTTTTTGAGGTTTTTGAGTTGACTCTTTTTCTATTTACAGATTTTAGTACATGCTTAATAATTTTCAAACGCTACAGACGACCCTCTAGAATTATATTTATTAAAATGCTATTATTGATAATTATACTGTGGTCATTGTATCCAAGGGTTTCCTTAACATTAAGGGTTTGAACATTGTTGGATATTATTGGAAATTGAATATTGTTTGAATATTGTTGGATATTACAATATTCAACAAAGCCACACCTCTGGGGACAATGTGGACCAATAAGTTATACTGCAAAAAGTTACAAAATTTTCTTCCCTTTACAGATGAAGCTAAATCATAACACTAAAAATTCCCATTTTCACGAATGTATTCTGATCCAAAATAGAACACACAATATTTTTTTCTTCTATCCCAAAATTTCTCGTACTTGCTTTCATGTTACTTCTAACATATAGACATACACATTCCTCTATATTTTTTACCAAAAATATATAGAACACTCAAGACTGACACCCCAATCATATGATGAGCCTAATCATGTCTCAGCCACTGAACTTGATCAACAACTCTCTATTATACCAGGTCCTTCTAATTTCGGCTATGTGGGGCACAGCTGGGTCACAAACTGTGATGGCTATGTGATACCTCGACTCCTTAGAGCTACTGAACCATTAGCCTTGATAGCAGCATGAGAGTGGAAAAAAGATGGTCAAATATTTGGGGTCAGTAGACTCAGACAGCAATCAGTTCCTAAACAAGCAAGTTAAAATTAAAGTAACCTGGATCTGTTTTTGAGAAATAAGGTCCGCAGGCTTCTCGGAGAAATACCTATGATGGCGAAAGCCTGAGAAGCATCAGAGGAAGTGAAGGGGAACCCTGATTTTGAAAACCTGGTAGACAGAGAAGAGCAAGGAGGTGCAGAGGATATCTCCTTTCACCTTAGCCGAGCATAATATAATCAAGCCCTTTGCAGATGAGCTACAAGCTTGGATCATCTGTTTTCACTGGCTATACCCATTAGACACCCATTAGATACCCATTAGACCAAGACACTTTTTCCAGACTCCAACTCCCACTTCTTTAATCAGCCTCTATCTGTAGTATACTACTAGTATATTAATAGTATCAGATCCTGTCCCAATTCTTTGCACTGTAAACATTCCTGAAATTCCCTTTGGTGAATGGCGCTGTTCTTTTAATCCCATGTTGAGCATGCACAACATTTGAGAAAAGCCTATGCTGTCTTCCAATTTTGAGAGATGTAGGGAATAAAACATGCCACCTCCTTGACAATGGGAGGCCCATGAAACCACCTTGAGAGACAGTATCTATAGGTGTGATTGTTAACAAGCCCCTTGCAAGTCTGCTCAACTCTATCCTATCAAAATTAGTAAAACTCAGGATAACTAGCAAATAGCAGGCACCTTCAAATTTTTCTATGAAAGCCTCTATAACACTGGAGCCGCTCCAATGGAGACCATTTACAAATTCCTTGAGAAACTTGAAGGGTTTTGTACATGAAATAAAATTCTTAAATTTCAATCCCTTAGTGATGTTTACATAATATCATTTAATATCATTTAAACCCCCTTACTATACAAGTTTGCTTAGTTTTATTGCTGTGATGTGATGGTCAGTGTAAGAATCGAGAATGAGAGATGATGAGATCTGTGATATGCTTATTACACATGACATTCTCAGTGCTGCTATAACAGCCATGACATACACTATTAACTCTGCTATATGACTCCCCCCCCTCCCCTGGATAAAGACCTTATCTGTTTGTAGGTTGTAGCTTTACTCTCCTCACTATGTGTTGCTTGCTGGCAGGAGGTCTTTGAACTTGTCATGGAATGCAAGGGTGGGGGCTGGAGTGCAGAGAGTAGATATAAGCTTAGTGCAGCATCAGACAGGGTCCTCCCGACCCTAAAGTCAGAAAATTTAAGGTTGAGTCCAAGGGCAACTGAAGTTGTGTACACCAGGACTGATAAAGGTTGGAGTTACATCTGTGAAATACTGTATTTTTGTTAATAACATTGAAATAGAGAATCTATTATTTCATTATGCAGTGTATATTTAAGAATCTTGTCTTGATGGGATTACCCCTTTAATTTGCCAGTATATTGTCAGAAAATGACCATTTACCCCCTAAGAGCTATATAAGGTGTTACAGTGTATCCCTATAGGTAAATGCCCAGGACCAGACAGGATCTCTATCATTTATTATAAAAGACTAAAAGAACTGCTTTCTCCGCACATCACATCTGTTTGTAACTCTCTCCTAAAAAGGGTCCAATTTCCACCACAAGCTCTTGAAGCACATATATTAGTCATACATAAAGATGAGAGCTACAGACCTATATCCCTCCTTAATACAGTCGTGAAGTGGTGGGCAAAAGCTATGGCAGCTTACTCCTCAAACTAACTTCTCAGGACTGGCTTTGTACAAGGAAGGCAGGGCCATGAAAAGATATGTAGAGCTTTATGCTGGACACATGAGAAAGTATAATATCCCATTAGTTTTGCTAGGCACCAATGCTGAAAAAGCAGTCAATAGAGTTAATTAAAATGTTATGAAATGTGTGTTGGTAGTATTTTAGTTATCCCCATAATTCGTCCAAGGGGTATTTTTGTTGTACCTCACCGATATAAGAGCACATATTAGAGTTAATGGTACCTTGTCAGAATACTTCAAGATATCCAAAGGCCCTCACTAGGGGTGTCCCCAGTCCCCATATTTGTTTATCCTGCTAATTAAATCTCTGTATCCAGGCATATCCAGCTGAGCGGTGAAATAGAGGATATAGAGTTGGAGGACATCACCACAAAGGAGCGGCATTTGCTGATGACATGCTGATTTTCACCTCCAACCACATGCAATCACTACCAACCCTGACAAGCCTCTTTGAGGAGTTTGGGAAACTTTCATAATTCAAAGTCAATGTAGAGAAATCAGAGATTCTTAACATCAGTATTTTCCCCTCTCATCTGGATGTCTTAAAGAGTAAATCAACCCTGCAAATGGCCTAAGAAATTAATTAAGTACCTTTGTATGAAGTTACCCACTTATATATTTGCACTGAATTTTTAACTCCTTCTTGCATCCATTAAAAAACAACTAGACCAACTGAAAGTACCATAGCTGTTATGGTTTGGGAGGAAAATATACTGCAGATATATATAATTCCTTGTAAGAAACAGTATCCCAAATTTATCACAATCTAGCATCTTTACCACAAATGGTCAAGCCAAAATATGTTGCTAGCTGGGAGCTAGTACTGGGGGGAGAATGAACCACACATAAGGTGTATCTTGAAGTAGGCTTCTGCAGATGTATTATAATCTAAACAAACTCCTTTAAACTGCTCTTCCACTGGTACAAAACACCTTCTTTATTGCAGTTGATTAAACCTGAGGTATCACACTTATGTGGTGGGTCTACCTGGGTATAAAGCCATGTTGGAACAAAGTACTGTCCGAAATAGAGTGTATATGTGATATTAGCATACCTAAAGACCTGTGGTTAGTTTTCCTATGGCACCCGACTGATAACTTCCAACTAAAGAAAAATGATTTACCTACACAGCTGCTGATTGTTAATTCCGAGGCTCTAGAAGCAGGAATCACAAATGTAGCACAATGGGAGCTTAAGGTCCATTAGATATACAGGCTGTAAGAATTTGTACACTGGAGCTTGGGAAATATAAAGAGATTTCTCAAGGTTCGGTATAAGGGGATTACATACACCAAGAGCAGTTACTGAAGCACAAGTGATAATGTAGGGTCAAGTTGTTAGACAGTATTACACAATTCTGTTATTATTAGGGCTATTTCCCCTCACCCCTGCCTTCCTTTCCCTATCACCCCGCATCACCCTGTTCTTCTCATCTACAATATGTAACTAAGACACAAGGTTCATTTAATTAAACTTTTGAGCTTTACAAAATTTCATTAGTGTGAACAGTGCATCCAGATTCTTTTCTGCCTCCATTAACCAGCACAAAAAGCCCCCTACAGGTTAAAGTTTAAATGTAGATTAGTGAATAATGCAACTCCTGGCAACGTTTCTATAGCAAAAATTTAATTGTCTTTCACCTTATTTTAGTAACTCTGTCACCCAATTTTTTTTTTCTTTTTGCTCAGTTCCCTGACACGCAGGAGGATATTAATTTTGCAGTAAAATCTTTGAGAAATTATGCAGATAACACCAGACATGCAGCACAGAAACACAATACGAAAATCTTAGCTGAGAAACAGACCCTAGATATTCATTAAAAACAGATGGTTACATAGTGAACAGGCTCTACTCTGATGTTTAGACTAAATGTGTGTTAATCTGCCACAATGTGAGAGACTAAAAGAGAACTGTGACACAATTGTATGTGTTAACTTATGCAACTTATATTTGCGAGAGGATTGTACTATTGTAGCTAATTCCTCAATGACTTTTTGATACCAGCCATTCACACAAAAGGGGAACCCTTAGCCTTACAAGAGACCTCTGCTTCTATCCCATCTGTTTTAAAAAGACCTGAAGGTACAGTAGAAAATATAATAAAAAATATAGTAAATGTGGCACCATGATACTTGCATTGTTTGAAATGTATTTGTACGGCAGTGAGCCCTAATTCTGGACCCCCAAATTTTGCCTTACCTACATACTCATAGCCGCCCCGTTTGCCTAATAAACCCCTAATAAAACTAAAAATGAAAATATTTTTTAGGTAGCACACAAAAAAAAAGAAGTTATGGCCCTTAAACCACCACATATGCAAATTTGATTAAAAATAGAGCCTTTAAAGGCCACGTCGCTATAGGGTTAAACGTGTGTCCACACTGCAGACACAAAAATACAAATAGCGCCTCCTCAGCTACACACCATGACCATAGGATGACACCAACACAGATTTTACAGTATTATTTCCAGGTCATGTGTGGCATTTGATTTAATTAGAATTTTAGTGCAGCAATACAATACACTTTTACATATACCGGTATTATTCTTATAGCATTTGTTATTTTCCATCTGAGAAATGGACAGATATAAAAAAAGAGCATAGATGATTTATTTTCCTCAACATTGTCCTCATAGATTTATTTCTCTCTACATGCTGCATGCTTATATCCTTCTCCATATTTGACATGGGAAGGGCACAATGTCAGATAAATTGTTGTATTTTCGTTATGCTTAACCAGAGGAGTGTGGTATATTATGTCATTGTTCTTTTTATCTGAACCATAGACAAAAAAATCTACATATGTAGCAAAGCTTAGCTTCAACTGAAACTTACCACTCCATGATTTTGTATCACAGAATACAACAAGAGCTTGAGAACTCCTGCAGATCTTGTCCAAGGCGCCAATTAATAAACCGAAAAGTAGCTATAGACAGGAAAGACCCAGGAGTATGGGGTTTACTCAGAGTGGGGGTAAAAAGAGATTTTTGGTAAAGAACAAAGTCCCTTTGACTTCCAGGGGGTCATGTATTTTCACCATGTAACCCCTTTACACAGGTTTGAACTTTGTTGCAGGGAGGTTACCAGCACACCTACTCTTGAAGTGGTTCTGATAAAGGTGATGGCCATTCTATGCACTAGAGCTAAGCCAAAGGCAGAGATTGTGCAAAGTTGAAGGTGATGTGATAGGTCAGGGTGGACAGCACAGCCTTCGAGTTCAACATGGAACATAAGCAAGTCTTTGGAGAATGACAAAAGTGAAGTATTGTTTATTGACCTTCTTGTCCTCTCATATGGTTCTTCCCCTTGCAAAATTTGTATAACTTTTATAAACCCAGCTTTGCCTTTCTGCTTGACAAATGACCTCATCTTATTCTGAAACAGCATCTACATAATAAATTACATCAGTAACAAAATAGCAACACTGTAAAAAACTGAGGGCAGCATAATTAGAATTGTACAGGAATACAGTCTATAGGGATAATATCATCTCCAAACTTAAGAAAATTCCAAATGTAAATGAAACACTGAATAACGTCTTCACCTATTTTATTGTAATCAACATAATGATGTTATACATGTTTGATAGGATTGTGTCTGGACTGTAGATTCTGCGCGGTTTGCAAGCCAATGACACATGCAATTATTTCCCTACAGTTCATCATAGCAGAGTCACATATTATAGAGCGTTTTTGCCACAATAAAACTCTTTTATTGTAATCCCATCAGTAATGTGCAAACATTAGTGCTTTGGATGCATGGCTTGTATTTAGATCTTCTTTTAAATCACAGTTACTCATTTAAATGCAAATCCATTTCGGTAAATCTATGTGGGCTGGAAGGTATGCCGGCATCTTGCTTATCGAGGAGCCCATCAACAAAGTGGAGTGTTATGCAAACACATATTTTGGAAACAAAATCTTATTTGAAATACTGTAATTAGTGTTCAAGCATCTAAGAGAATTTACAGACCTATAATGGCCTGGGCTCGATTTCCTATTTGACGTTGCGTTGGGATGTAAACTTTCACGCATCATTAGGAAGAGCATTTTATTCACAGTTTGAATTTGATGATGAAGACTGTCAAATGCAATTTGAAGTGATAATTCCTCCATCCTCTCACATATACATATGATATTACTTCACAAATGTCTTGATGATTTAAATGTTTTTGGATTCCGAGCCAAGTGTAAAGTGGATCTTGTAATGAGAAAGGAAGACTGAGCTCTAGTCTCGTAACGTAATTTCACTTTATATATTATTTTTTGATGTGAAGTTAACACCTTCGCCTTCAATTTCATGTGTTTCAGGCTTCCTGAAAATCAAATTAAGCAGTAATTTTGCATTAGCTTGAATAGAAAAAAATTGGCATAAAGAGATTTAGCTTCCAGCTTTGTCGAAAATTTGTAATTGGGTATTGTAGCAATTTCTGCAATGATTTTATTTATCATTTGAAATGTTTTCCTGAATGTGATATAATGGGCCACGTTTATCAAAAGTAATGCTGTCTGTACTATGTGCAGTTTGCCTGTGGAGTGTGCAGGGTGCACAGGATTCATCTAAACTGGCGCCCAGTCTTCATTAATCTGGCGCCCCCTGCACTGCTCTGGAAGGGTGCACCATTTTTTTGGGGCACTTTGTTCATGTCTCTGACTAAGCACTAACACTCCCCTTTAAGTGCATATTTTTTCTATCTTGTCCGACACAGTGCAGTCCTGACACAAAACTGGCACAGATACTTTATAAATAGTTAATAAAAAGTTTTCACTTTCTTTTTAGTGCAAAGTCAGACAGAAAACTGACCCAAACGCTTTCATAAATGTGGCCCATTATGGCCCACATTTATTAATCAGTCGGCGTCAGAATACTGGCCTAGACTGTACATAAATATATGTGCAAACTGGTTGCACATGTAGTTATGTCATGTTTCCGGCAGGATTCTGATACAATACTGTGAAGTGTTGTTCTGGTGCGCATTCGCATGACATAAATGTGGCACACACCATAGAAACTGAGTGCACCAGAAAAAAACTGCTGCACTCAGTTCATGTGCTTTGGACATTTGCAGCTTGCTTCACAGCCATGAATACCGTGCTCACTAATAATAAATGTGGGCCAATTACTCTTGCACATGTTATATTTGTATTTTTAATTTGGATGCTGAGGATAAATATATGATGCGTGTCTATTCCAAAAGTTGAACCAGGGTTACTCCAATTAGCATAGTCTACAGCAGTGATGGCTAACCTATGGCACTGGTGCCAGAGGTGGCACTCGGAGCCCTTTCTGTGGGCACTTAGGCCATCACCTGAGAGGACTCCAGGTATCTTCCTGCAGTCCCAGACAGTTCAGGACTTGCTGGGCACAGAGCTATTTTAAAGTGACAGCTGTACCTGGGACTATTTTCTGCTTTATTGGTGTCTTCAGGGTGCTGGTATCAATGAAAACTGTTACAGAGAAGGGAGTATAAATCACAAATTAAATTTCTGTGTTGGCACTTTGCGATAAATAAGTGGGTCTTTGTTGAAGTTTGGGCACTCGGTCTCTACAAGGTTCACCATCACTGGTCTACAGTATTGCAGGTTTTCACACTTTATCTCCTGTGCAGGTATCAAAAGGGACATCATTTGCCACCCTTCTATTTTTTGTAAAAACAAATAACATACAGACGGCACAAGGACCATTTTGCAGGCAAATGGTGCAGAACCAGATGACACAAACAGTTCAGGATGTACAGCCTATGTAATATTATACAGGCAGTCCCCGGGTTACATATAAGATAGGGTCTGCAGGTTTGTTCTTAAGTTGAGTTTGTATGCAAGTCGGAACTGTATATTTTATCATTGTAATCCCAGCCAGAACTTTTTTGGTCTCTGTGACAATTGGATTTTAAAAATGTTGGGTTGTCATAAGAATCAATATTAACACTAAAGCTTCATTACAGACACATTTGATAACTGTTTCAGCTGTTTATTGTAGCCTAGGACTAAAGTACAAGAAATTACCAATATCCAGAGGTCCGTTTGTAACTATGGGTCGTATGTAAGTCGAGTGTTCTTAAGTAGGGGACCGCCTGTACATACATTTATATTTACAGTCCAAAATTAATATAACAGATGCAATAAATAAAATAATATAAATTATATACAAATAGACACTGAGCAGGTTTGGGAATTTGTAGGGCCTTACCATAAACTGGCATAAGTCAGCCATTTTGCCTGTGAATCCATTGGAGGGGGCCTTGGAGACAGATCTTCCTAACATCCCAGTGGTGAATTAGATCCGCTAGCTAGGCATATAGTTCTCTGCACGGGTTAGTGACTTTGAGGAGCTGAATCTCTATCTTTTAGTCCAAAAACTGAAGACCAAAATTGTAGTGTGGTGTAAACTCCCATTATCAGTAATATGTCAACTAAATTTAATTAAAATGGTGGTGATGCCACAGTTGCTGTACTTACTACACAACTCTCCTGTATGGCTCCCACTTGCCAGATTCCACAGGGTTAATGCTCTATTCCGAGACCTTCTTTGGGAAGGGGGCAACTGCGGATAAGATTGGAAACTCTGCAGCGGCCCAAAACAGACGGGGGACTAGTGCTGCCAAACTCTTGGGTATACTACTTAGCGGCTCAGGCACAACACCTCCAAGGTTGGGGAGAAGACGGGTCATGGACTACAACGGCCAATATGATTAGACACCATCTACTTACTGCAAACCTATTGATGGCATTGGATGGTGGTAAGATCAAGACAGGCCAATTCTCCACAGCCACACTATCCATGATTCATAATGTCTGGGCAAAGGTTAAACAGTTGAGAGGAGTCCAAGGGTTTACTGAATATACACCCCTGTGGCATAATCCTTCTTTAAAGGAACTCCAAAACCTAGAGTGTGCAGCCTTGTGGGAGAGAGCAGGTCTGATACAGGTCACCCAATTGATGACAGAATCTAATATTAAAACCTTCAAGCAGTTCCAATAGAACAGCCCTGTTTGGCATAGGGTTTTTTTTTTAGATAACTCCAGCTAAAGCATGCCTTTGAGAAACAGTCCCAATCTGTTCCTATGACACCTCGGAGACATGCACTATTGGTAAATATAGCCAAAAATGGGCTTATGTTCTTACTTTATTAATTGCTGTTGTGTTAATTCCTTGATGGCTTTTCGCTCCATATTCGTAATAGATGGGTCACTGATACCAGGGATATTTCTGATGAACAATGGCAAGCTGTTCTTGAGGCTCTCTCATTATGCCTGCTAGAGGAGGCAACCTGTCTTTTATAACTTTAAATTGTACATAGAGTATACAGGAAACCCAAATTCCTGTGCGATATAGGGGTACGTCAGGATGCAGCGTGTTCTAGGTGCAGCCACGAGCTGGCAGATATGCTCCATATGTTGTGGGCCTGTCCTAGACTGCATATATTCTTGGTGACAGTGTTGGATCTTATTGACAAAGTGTATGATATGACTCTGCCCCGAAATATTTTAGT
Source organism: Engystomops pustulosus (assembly GCA_019512145.1). Taxonomy (NCBI): domain Eukaryota; kingdom Metazoa; phylum Chordata; class Amphibia; order Anura; family Leptodactylidae; genus Engystomops; species Engystomops pustulosus. The sequence goes on from CM033643.1 coordinate 40,452,298, forward strand.
TTGCATCCTTGGGTACATGGATGAGATGCTGATAGACGGGGCAGGGAAATTATCAGTGCACAGACTTCTATATGTAGCACAGAAAACGATAGCGGCAAGGTGGATACAGCCAATAGGTCCTGCCAAGAAAGAATTCCTGAATAAAGTTGAAGTAATGCTACTAAACGAGAAAGCAGTATATGCAAAGCGCAACACAGCCCCTAAGTCTGAAAAATGATGGGTTCCTTGGCTTGATGAACTGGATGAACTTGTGTCAGGAACTCTTTTGAGGGATAGGTTAGGACTGGGGGGAAGTAACCTTATTGGATAACTGTAATTGATATGTATTGCTGAGACATCTGTGATTGCATTCCTCCTTAATTGATGTTTTTGGTATGTACCCTTTCACCCTGTGAGGTAGATATGATAACCATAATGTATAACAAATATTAAACTGATTGTAAAGACTGGTGTGGGGGGAGGGGAGGTATGGGGGGAGTTGTATGTTTCTGTATTTTTGTTATGAAAAACCTTAGGATCGGATTAAAAAAAAATAGACACCGAGGACTTCCATTGGCTACAAAAACCTTTCAACTGATTGGATGAGCGATCAAGCCACCTGACCAGCCAATTAAGCCAATTAGCAGGACACAGTCAGGATTTGTGAATGGCTGAGCATTCGGCTGTCAAAGTAATCAGCATCTGAGATGTGATTGCCAAGGTAAAATTATACTATTTTATCATTTTATATAATTGCCAGGTCATTGTACAGGGAGGGGGAGGAGATAAGTTGTGACATCATCTTTTGTCAGTAGTGATGTAATGATGGGTCAGTGTTATCTGTATAGAGGTCTTTGTACAAGGAGGAGGAGGAGATAAGCTGTGACATCATTTATTGCTAGTAGTGATGTAATGATTGGTCAGTGTTATTTCTATATAGAGGTCATTGTACAGGGAGGGGGAGGAGATAAGCTGTGACATCATGTATTGTCAGTAGTGGTTTTATCTTCTTTTTGAATCCTGTATGTCATCTCTTTAATGTAAAGGAAGTGACTGTCCAGGAGACGGTTTAGAAGATTTATCGTAAGGCTTCGAGACCAAAGCAACATTTCAGTAAATATTATTTATTTTTATGTATAGATAATGGTATGGATAAATGTAACATGCATAATTTGATGTGGTCAGGGTTAAAATGTTATACTTTTTGCAAGGCCAGTTCTTTCAGGCATTATTAACACCACAGTTTCCATGTTTTCATACATGAAAACCAGATCCATGTCTCAGCCTTTCCATCAATCTTCTTTTCACAAACTTGAAACATTGAACATGATCCATGAAAACAGAACTTGACATGTCCAGCATATACACAGCTCCATTAAAATGTTTTTCAGTGTGCTGTTCATTAAAGAGATGGCCAGCACATTTGTGATAGAAGTTATTGTTTGTGTAGTATCAACCTATACCAAACAAACTCTTCTCTTTTTTGTGTTTTTTGCCTATGCAGGTTCTTCAGTACATCCTACCTTTATAACATGGGCACTACACATCCTATATGGATATATATGGTATTTATGTGTAGAGAATATGGAAAGGAGACCCCACCTCTTTGACAGAAAAGGTAAAAGGGTTGGGTGCTTTATTTCATGTAAAGGGTAATGGAGGCTCGGTTTTAGGTAAATTACCAATATACATCTAGTAAAAGTTCTGAATTGCTTTCTTGATATTTAAAGCAAAACTTCCTCAGCCAGCGATAGCTGTCCATAAAATGACAGGAGATGGAGGGTCATGGGATCCAAATTGACGATGACCAATCTACCTTCAAGAACCAGATGATAGCATTCATGAATATAAACTTAAGGTCCTGGAAGATAGATTCATCATGGGCAGATTTGAATCACATGACCCTCCACCAGAGGCCATTTTATGGACAGGAACGGCAGCTGATAAGGTAAAAGAAAGAGGTACAGAACATTTAATAGATGTATATTGGTAAATAATCCAATACTTCCCCATATTTACATTACAAAAACATTAGGTAACGTGACCAACCCCTTTAACAGCAGTTGTAGCAGGTTTCATCCAAATATATCAATGCTTAAAAATTAAAAAATTTAGAAAGAAAACTTATTTCCTGTGCATTCAGTTGATGCAAAATACCAAGTGACGCAGATGCAATTTATTCTTCCTTTATCCAACACATCGAACAATTTGCTATTTACTGAATCACATCTATAATTTAATTCTATACTGTGTTAAAAAAAATGGTGTCACTTAGCTTTTGTGATCTCTCGGCATCTTATTATGAAGTTCATTTACCACTTGGGAGCTTAAGGCACAATGGCCTAATGTCTGCAGCGTACCCGAGGCATGCACATATGTCTTTATTAATGCACCACATTTCCTGTGTGTTTCAATCATATATCACAATACAGTTGCAGAAATCATTTGTTCCTACAAGAGAGGACATATGCTCTCTGCCCATAACTCAAGGCCATGAAAGCACAAGGGGCTATGACTAAGAAGATTTAGAAATTGAGTACGTTTAAAACAAAACATTTTCGGTGTCACGTGAAGCAGCAATTCATGTGCCCTCTGTCTTCTTCCTCTGAAATCATCTCCATTGTGATGGCAGCAGGTAGAGGAAGTGGCGTTTGTAAAAAAAATACAAAAAGCCTTTTGTCCGGAGGAAAATACATGGCAATCATATAATGTAATCTTTTGTAACAAATTAAAGTTGCTTAATGAAAAGGGGCCAGGTGTTCTTAAAAGAATAGAATAACATTTAATCAGCGGCGGGGAGTGACAAAGGCGCTGAATTATTGGGCAATATTAGGCAGAACTTCTGCTCGTTATTGTTTTCATTAGCAAATTAAAGAGAACTAGGAAGCAGAATTTGTAAATTCAGAGGGCGGGTGTAGCATGGCTTTGTCCCATGCAAAATATAAAGTATAAAACCTTTTGCCAGGGCTTCTTTTTGTTATTTGCACTTCAAATTCTATATTAGCGGAATAGATGTTCACAAATTCCCACTTGCATGTTGTAAATTAAATCTTTCTGTAATTAGGTATAAATGAAATTTAACATGTTTATTTACTTTTTGTTTATTTTTTATTTTAGGTGTTAACAGTGCTTAAGTTACATAAGGCTGAGGATATGGTATTTAGGTTGCACCTTCACCCTTTTGCTGGTGAAAACCTACCCTGAGAGTGTGGTATACACAGGCCATGATGTACATACTAAATGTAGATATCAACATTTTGTTACATGGCACAGTACTGGTTGGTTATGTCAAGTTTGGCACAACCCTCTTTCCAATAGGGTTATATTGCTAATAAAAGATGAAGTAGTCATAGGGGCAAGATTTTGGGGTGGAAGAGAAATAAATATCTGGTCTTTGCATTGTGTCTATAAAACCAGCATTAAATTGTAAAACAGTAACTTAATGGTAACATAATTTTAAGCTTCTCAAAAATTTTGCTACGAGACCTCTTTTAGATCTTTGTACACCATTTTCCATTGAACCTCAAAAAAGCCAACTCTGTAGTGTGGCACATTACAGAAATATTCTCTTCTAAATAGATCATCTCAAGAATAACTGAAACACTTTTTCAGAATTTTTGAGTAGGAATAATAGAGGAAGTGCACAGTGCACAGTTGAAATACGTAATTGAAATGAGATGAGTAATACAATTCCTTGATTAAAAAAAAACATGTCAGGAGAACCTACTGGTCCTCTTAAAATTACAAAAAAATATACAGCACCATAGACAAAGAAAATGGTGTAATTTTGCGGTATTCATACAAAAATCCTTACATCGGCCCATACGTATGTGTATATATATGTATATATATTTATGAATTTGGCTTTGGGTGTAAAATTTATTTTAATAGATTTCTACGTGATTGTAAATATTTTTTTCACAAATCACACATTTTACAGTTTTTCCAAAAGCATTATCCCTAACTTATATGCGCAGACAAAAAACATTATAATATAACTAATAAAATCTATGAAGAAGTAGGGATGATACAATGGGAAATGGAAGCAAATAACTTTTTTTTTTGTATAATGATATTATCATTGTGTTCTCAAGTTGATTTGACCCAAATGCATATATTTTAGTTTTTACAACTTTCACTGTGTGCCCCAAATGACATATCTCTTTTATTCTTTGGGTCGGTACAATCACTTGATTGAGTAGTTGTTTTCTTTGCTGCCATTAGACCTTTTGATCAAATGTTATTACAATTTTTATATATTGCAAAATGGTGAAAAAGTGGGGTTTAGGACATTTGATAGATCAAACATTTTGGGACACAATGATACCTAACATGTTTTTGATTTTTACTGTTTGCTTATTGATTTTTAGATTAGTTCTAGGGTAAGGCGATAATTTAAATCTTTATTTTTTTTTATTTACATTTTTTTTCAGATCTCTTAGGGTACTTTAACCCTAGGTTGACTAATTGATCTTACCAGATACTGCCATTCTACGTGGTTACCACCCGCGAACATAATAGAAGGATATGAACATAGACAGATACATAGATAGACATACAGTACGTTAATGTGTATGCTTACTATTTGCTGTGATTATTAAACCATAAATAAGCTCTTGATTTAGTAGTAGAGAAATAGTCTATTATTATAGAAATATAGCTAGTGATTAAAAATTCTGCTCATTAAAGATACATTAGACCTGAATAAAATGTGTATTATAGTGGCTAATAGACAATAATTACAGTCCACTTATTTTCTTTACCATATATTGCCTTTTATTAGAATATTAATGAAAAATTTAAAAGTAACAACCAATGAACCACTCAACATGTAAGTAACATATTATTATTTTAAATTAAGACCAAAAATGAAGATGAATATGTGATCAATAATATGTGTGTTTTCTATATTCTATAAATCTTCATAATAAAGTAATTTATTTGGAAAGATTTTCCAAAACTCTGTATATAGAAAACAGAAAGGAATAACATCATAAATGAATTAATAATAATAAGAAGAATTATGTTATTATTGTTATATTATTCATAATTGACATTTCAAAATAAGGTGAAAATACTCTTATTATTATTATTAATAATAATAATATTATTATTAATATTGTCACTGATCATTAGAATAATGTAACAATATTGTCATTTTATTGTTATCATTATTATTATATTATTGTTTTATAATGATGATCGTTATTAGTATTATTATACATAATATTGTTATATTGATGAAAAAATTATATATTTTAATTCATTTTTAATTATTTTTAATATTATTATTATATTAGTACTATAACATTAACACATTTTTAATCATATTTAACAGAATTCAATGATCCATTATTTTCCAGAAGTAGAGTTATGGCACCACACTTTATACATGCAAGGTATAAGTGATGCAGCCAGACAGGAGCCACCTATTGAGACGTATAACAACAATCTAATTCTGTTTGCAGTCTGCACCAGACAGGAATCACATGTAGCTGGCCTGACATCGAAATCCTTTTTGCATTAGCTGAGACACTGGACATCTCAGAGTTAGAATGTGGTCTTCCAGTTGCTAGGCAGCTGAGTTGTCTTGACATGGTGGTTAGTTTCCTTTTCATTGAGTGACAACAGTGAAATGAAAGACGTTTTGAAAATCTTGATAAAGGTTTTCAAAGGGCCGGGATAATTGGTGGTTCTAGCTTATGCAGCAGTGTGTGGAAACTTTTAGAAACCAGTAAGGAGGGATTGTGGCGAAAAAATTGTATCTCATGTACACAAACTTGACCTAGAGACTTCTCCAACATTCAGTAGCTTCTTAGCAAAAACAATGAAATAAGAGTTTTCATTGAAGACATTTAATGAAATATTATTTATATTTTTATTAAAATATCATTAAATCTATTATATATAAAAGTCTACTTTGTTACTTTGTACTTTTTTTCATGTCAAACGTGTCTTTAATTAAACTGGAAGCCAATTAATGTTGGATTATCATTCATGGTTATTTACAGTTGTTTTTGTACTTGTTCTTGTTCTCTGACTTCCTAAAATTTCACAAGCCAAAGGTTTTGAAAAATGGGGTTGTTTAGGGGAGAGGTGCAATGAAGTGGTGGCAGTCATTGTACTGACACCACCTCTCTCATTATGTTCTCTCAATCAACACTCAGCACACAGGAAACCGCTGCAAAGCCCATCTGCCACAGTTAATCTGCAGGCAAACCCACACCCATGTCTGTGCCCGTTACTCTCTAGCCTTATTATTCTCAGATCCAAAGCTTCATAAGGGATCAGCCAAAGTCCATTAAAGTAAATAATAGCTCGAAATGACAGGCTTAGCAAGGATTGGGAGGAAGTTGAAGACCAATCTGAGCTGTGAGCTCTGATTAATACAGAAAAGCATTAGGAAAAAAGAGGAGAAAAATGACCTCAGTCTGCTCCAAAGAATTCCTGAACCTTGGTTGTTAGGGCAAGTGCTACCATCTGAGACGTTAGTGATCCTTGAATTTCCTTCACTTTGATGCAGCTCAAATGGGAGAATTTTGCAGGCCCCAGAGCTCAGAGGGACGGCGGTCTGAAGTCAGCTCAGTCATTTTTGTTCTTGTGTAAAAAAAAAAAGTGTCCAGATAATAAAATAATAAATATTAGAAAGTGGTAATTAATAGATGGCAAATAACTTGGGGAAATACTGTTTAATGTGGAAATGAACATTTTGTCTGCAAAGTAAATAATTATAATTTGATTCTTAAAAAAATAGATAGAGGGATTGATAATTAGGAAGATAAATATGGGAGATATATAAATGCAGTACATTTAAGATAATCAACAAATAATTGATAAATAGATATTGTAGATATCTGGGTACATAATTTTAAGGGAGATGATAAATAGATAGATCCAAGATAGATAGATAGATAGATAGATAGATAGATAGATAGATAGATAGATAGATAGATAGATACCGTATATATATTGATGTATAATTCTAAGCTATAAATTAGACTATAGATAAATATAGATAATTTTGCAATTATATGAGAGATAGATAATAGGTAAAGATTGTAGAAAGATTGATGAGTAATTATAAGATAGAAAGATAAGATGATTGATTAATAGATAGATAGATAGATAGATAGATAGATAGATAGATAGATAGATAAAAACATTTGAAAAATCCAGCAGCACCAAATTGCTAAATAACTTTGTGGGTGCAAACCCCAATATCCTGGTCTTGACACACCAGACGATTATATCCACATAAAAATGAGACGTCACTCCAAGGTAAATGTGAAAAAACGGATTGGAACTTTATTACCCCAAGTGCAACGTTTCAGACCCTGTTCAGGATCCTTTTTCATGCTTTTTCATACTGTAGATAGATAGATAGATAGATAGATAGATGAATAGATGGATAGATAGATAGATAGATAGATAGATAGATAGATAGATAGATAGATAGTCATAAATATAAATATATTAATACATAAATATAACATAGGATAAGATGATTAATAGATAGATGATTGATAGAAGAAAGATAGACTGATGGATGGATGGATAGATAGATATATAGATGGATAGATAGATGCTGCAAAACTAAATTAAAGGTGAGAGCAGATAAAACTTTACTCTAAATAAAACTCTTCACTCCAGAAAACCTGTGCCAAGTATAAAAAGGTATTGAGGATGAAAGCTTGCATTGCTGATTTTTCTTCAATTGCTGCAGAAGATCTGTTGTACTTGTGCACCAGAATTGTTCGGGCTTGAAGAGGGTGCAGCCAGCTTCATAGTACTTCACCAAAAGATTTTGGAGATGGCAGGACACACCCACCCCCCTTCACCATGAACACCTACTAAATTTGTACAAGAAATTATAATACAGATGTAAATTTCAAATAGACAATCTTTATTATGTACATAAAATTCCCCTTAGGGACAAAAATGACAAACCAGACATCAGATCAACTGACAAACTAACTGTTAGTCTGCCAGTTGCTCTGATGTTGTCTGGTTTGTCATTTTTGTTGTACATAATAAAGATTATCTATTTGAAATTTACATCTGTATTATAATTTCTTGTACAAATTTAGTGCTCATAGTAGGCTGGTGAGGGGTGTGAAGGGGGTGCAGTCAGCTTCATAGTGGGCTGGTGAGGGGTGTGAAGGGGGTGCAGCCAACTTCATAGTAGGCTGGTAAGGGGCATGAAGGGGGGGGGGGGCAGCCAGCTTCATAGTAGGCTGGTAAGGGGCATGAAGGTGGTGCAGCCAGCTTCATAGTGGGCTGGTGAGGGGCATTTCCTAATGGATTCGGATCATTCTGGATTGCAGGTTTATATTCTGCCCATACAATAAATTTATATCTGCTTATGATAGATTTCTTTGTGTCTCTCTTTGTAGACATGTGAAATATAGTATATGGATCAGTAAATCAATATGTCTTCCAAACATAAATGTAAACCATCTGTTACAATAATCTATTGGCTCCGATAATTCCTTAGAAAAATAGACTTTGCTGTTTAGTAACTCCAATTCATGATTCATTTTGTTTGAAAATGGTTTTGCACACATCATCATAATTATTGTAACATATAGTACCGGGTCTGCCAAACTTTTAAACATGAAAATCAAGCCTTTCACTAGTAAAGTTACAGGTCTGTCATTACCAGCAATATATATGAATAATTTCTTCTTACAAGCAGCAGCTATTAGGTAATATGTACAGAAGTAGAAAGAAGACAATGCCAATGCCGAACCCATAACATAACATTTTCATTAAAAAAGAAATGACTGAATGTTATAAGTTTACAAAATATTTACAGTACTGTACAAAAGATATGGACAGTTCTGAAAAAATCTACAAAGTGAGAATGCTTTCAAAACAGTGTTAAAGTTTTTTTTTCTGCAGGGGGAAATCAACCCAACTATACAACCAATGGGGGGAAGTTATGATATGGCCCCCACAGAGTTCTGACATCATTGAAGAGACAGGGATAAGATGGATAACATGAAGAGACAGAAAGATTTGAGCAAGCAACCACGCTTCAGGCTTTTAAAAAAAAAAAAAATGGGTTATCACAACAATGTAAACTAAGTTTCTCTTTGGTCCATTTTCCTTGCATTTTGTTAGATAAGCAAATGTTTGTAGTGACCAGGTGGTATATAGACACACCGGTCATGGTTGAAACAGTGCAACAAGATATCCATTAACCTTGACTAACATGGGACCACACATTTTGGGGATGTATTGTTCCCTTCATCGTGTCCAAAAGGAAGAAAGATATTTATTGCAACAAGATATTTGTGTTACCAAAACAGGATATAAGCAAGATATATGTTTACCTTTTAGACCTGATGAAGGGAAAGATACATTCTTATTTTTCAATAAATATCTTGTAGTGTCTTGTAGCATCTTATAGTGTCTATAGCAGTGGTGGCGAACCTATGGCACGGGTGCCAGAGGTGGCACTCGGAGCCATTTCTGTGGGCACTCAGACCATCCCCTCAGGACAGAGTTCACCAAATAGGACCAAATCCACCAAGTCCCAGACAACTTAAGAGATGCTGCTCTCAGCGCTATTTTAAAGCAACACTTCATTGGCTGTTAGGAACTGCGGGAAAAGTGAGAAGGTGCTGACAGAACTGCAATATCTTTGGAGGTCATCCTGCTGGACCAATCATTTTTCCTTTACAGAGAGACCCTGGTGAGAAGCTACAACGAGAGTCTGAATTTGCCCTCCTTCTTTCAACTGTATTGGTTGCCTTGGGGGGGGCGATACAATTGAAAGATGAGGAAGAACAGGTAGCAATAAGTTACTGCTTAAAATGCCATGTTGGCACTTAACGGGAAAATAAGTGGATTTTGGTTGTAGTTTGGGCACTCTGTCTCCAAAAGGTTAGCCAACATTGGTCTATAGATTCAACTGTGAGTAGTACGTCTACATACAGTACCACCTGGTTACTCCCATCACTACAAACATTTTGCTAAATGAGAAATATAAACTATTTTATGCATAACATCATGTCTGACGAAGATAACTAGTATTCTCAAAAGCTCACCATCATATATACTCAGTTAGCTCCAATAAGGTATCGCCTGATTTCTTCACTCTTCTTCTGCTATTCATGGCTAACACGGTACAAATCTACACTACCAGAAAACATAAATATTTTTTATTAATACAAGGTTAGTTAAAAAGTTGGCATTCTATGGGAAGCCAACATGAGGAGAGAAAAAGAACTGGACCGCACATCCACACATCACACAATGATCTACTGCCGCTAGGCTACATTATATAACGAACTTGAGGTTCTTAGTTACATTTTGATCAAATTGTATAAGCCCACCAACCACTTCAAGGTGACCTCTTCTGTGGGAAGGTTTTACTAATAATTTATAAGATTTAGTTGAAATAAGATATACTGTTCATCATTGCATTTTCTCACCAGTATGATCCTGTGTACTTATGAGACGATTATTTATTTTAACAAGATGAAGTAAAAGTGGGGATTTTAGACTAAAGAGGACGCTGGATTCCTTCCATGTATTTTTTCCCTTGTCTTCACCTTAAGATCAGTGTCAGGACATAGGGGAAGTGGACCCACTGGACTACCGCGGACAATGACGTAACGCGACACCTGGGACCGGAGTCTAAATGGTACCCGGTTTTCACCAGAGCCTGCTGCAAAGTGGGTTGGACTTGTTGAGGCATGGTAACACTAGGTCGTTCCACAGGAATTAGAGTCGGGGATGAAACAACAGGTCACAGCAGGTGGAACAGGATCAGACACAAATACGGAACCGGGGTCACAACAGGAAATCACAAAAAAAAAATGCAGGGCATCAGGGAACAAGCTTTTTCAACGGCACAAGGCACGAAGTGTCCAGCGCCAATTAACACGTGCGCTGTCCCTTTAAATCTTCTAAAGCCGGCGCCCAGGAGCATCAGCAGGCAAAATAAATTTTGCCAAGTAATACAGGCAGTCCCCGGGTTACATACAAGATAGGGTCCGGAGGTTTGTTCTTAAGTTGAATTTGTATGTAAGTCGAAACTGTATATTTTATAATTGAAGTTCTAGACAATTTTTTTTCTTTTGCCCCAGTGACAATTGGAGTTTCTTAATTTTTGGTGTAATATGACCAAGAATTATCAATAAAGCTTTATTACAGACACTTTACAGCTGATCATTGCAGTCTCGGACTATAATAATAACATCCAGAGAGCTTCACCAGAGGTCACAGTGGGCACTGGGGTCCGTCTGTAACTATGGGATGTCTGTAAGTCGGGTGTCCTTAAGTAGGGGACCGCCTGTATCTTTAGATTTTTAACATCTTCTCAGTGCCTGGACTAAGTTCATACCAAACTTCATTTGATTTCCTTTGGATCACTAATATTTTCTATATGCATCTCTCTATGGGGAGGCATAATTTTGATACAAACAAATGTATATTATGTACACAATTTATTGAACTTTAATGTTCAAATAAAATGTATTAAGGTAACATATTCATGTTCCCTAAAGCTTGGAAAGTGCTATAATGGTTTAAGGTAATTACAATGGCAACTACTTCACAGGTATAAGTGAGTAGATAACTGAGCCTTCCTGACTGTATAAGTGTGGTCTCTTGGCTTATTGATGAGAATATACTGTTGAGGAGTAGATAAATGCACTTTATCCTCCTAGCAGGCAAAGTCATTTGTAATAGATCTAGATACCCAAGTAATGATTCATGGCTTCATTGGAATAATAGCATGGAGTAACCAGCATAAAATCTAAATTTATAATAATGTCTGAGAAGCTAATAGGAGTGTAAGCTGCAAGGAAGTAAGTAACAGAGTAACAGAGACTGGCCGACCACCCGAGTACCAAAAGATGTATACCGTCCCGATGAGATGTGTGGGAGCTTTAATTCCTTTTATTCCTCATTATACGCAATAGACAGGCCTACCCAGCCCCGAAATTCTTCCTCTCTCATGGCCCAAATAGAATCTTATATTGAGGATACTCGCTTGCCTAACTTGGACGAGGGGATGGTGTATAATTTAGAACGGGACATCGACGGGGAAGAGGTGCTTGCAGTTATAAAAGACACACCAACAGGGAAAAGTCCAGGTCCAGATGGCTTTACACCAGCATTTTATAAACAATTCAAGGACATTTTATCCCCGTTATTGACCAAAATATTCAATGCTGTCTCCATGGACTCCGGATTCCCCGAAGCCTCTCTGGTGGCTCACATAAGTGTTTTGCCGAAGCCGGGGAAGGATTTGTCTCTCCCAGGCAGCTATAGACCCATTTCCCTGATAAATGTTGATATTAAATTGTACTCCAAAATACTGGCGGAGAGGCTGGCCCCTCATTTGCCATCAGTAATCCATACTGATCAAGTCGGCTTTGTTCAGGGTCGAGAGGCCCGTGACAATCTGAACAAAACGATCCTTCTCATGTCACATGCCTGTGCACAATCAATTCCCTCTTGCTTGTTATCCATCGACGCAGAAAAGGCATTCGACCGGGAAGAGTGGGGCTTTATGGAGGCAGCATTGAGGCAAATCAGACTAGGCCCGAAGTTTCTGAACAAAATACTGGCGCTGTATTTTGGCCCCACAGCCAGGGTCAGGGTTAATGGTCATTTATCTACATCCTTCCCCATAAAGAATGGCACGAGACAGGGCTGCCCATTATCCCTGCTGTTATCTGTAATTGTGATTGAGCACCTGGCCTCACCTGGCTGCTCTATGTGTCCCAGCCTAGGATATCTTTTTCCTCAATTATTCAGGAATTTAATAGCACAGTTAGCAATTTCAAGATTAAATATTCTAAGTCTGAAATTTTAAATACTTCGCTCCCCCAAGCTGAGGTACAAAACATCAAAGATAATTTCCCCTTCCAGTGGCAAACGAGTTCCATACGATACTTGGGGGTATCACTCCCCCATGATGTCTCCAAACTGTACGCTCTGAATTATATGCCACTTCTCGAACGCACCGTAAGGGACTTACAGCAGTATGACAAGAGAAAACTATCCTGGTTTGGTAGGATTAATGTCTTATAGATGGATGTACTTCCCCGGTTCCTGTACATATTCCAGGGTGTACCAATAAGCCCCCGGCAAGCTTCTTCCGTACTCTATGCAGCTCCATACTGCGATTTATTTGGGGGACAACCCGCCCTAGGATAGCATGGAAAACTCTGATTAGGTCAAAAGCTATGGAGGGGGGCAGGTCTCCAAGATCTAAAAATGTACCATCAGGCCGCAATCTTCCTACGACTACTAGACTGGAAATACCATTCCATTGATGAGCAGTGGGTGGGGTTGGAACAGGCCTTTTCTCCGGTCCTTCTTAAGCTCCTGCCGTGGATTCCCACGGGATTGGACATTCATTTCCCCCTCAGGCGACCCTCTTAAGAGAAGCACTGATCGATGATCTCTAAAGGTGTCCTGTCCCGCCAGTTCAGCCCACTTGCGCCGCTATTCCGGAACCTAGCTTTCCCCCCTGGAATGGCGAGTTTGTCTTTTCTGAGGGGGGGGGACTCCAAGAGGACCCATGTATGTATGACATTGTCAAAGGTCACCCCCTACCATCGCTTGGGGACTTTCAACCTCGGCAAGACAACGTTACTGTCTCCTGGTTTGAACACTCCCAGTTGCGATCTTTCATTCTTAGCACAGGTCCTAATGCCACATACACGGACTCCTTGACATCATTCGAGGGGATACTTTACTCTAGTACAGCACCGACACATGCCATCTCACAAATCTACTCTCTCCTTTCTCAGGGTTCAGATATCTCAGAGCTTACATTTGTAAGGAGCTGGGAAAGGGAACTGGAGACTCTGCTAGATCAGGACGACTGGCATCGATCTTTTCTGTATACCCATAAGGTGTCCTCAGCATGCGCAGCCCAGGAGAAGGGCTACAAAGTTGTTTCTAGGTGGTACCGACAGTGATTCATAAGGCCTTCCCCTCTATACCAGATTCTTGCTGGTGCTGTGGAACGAATGGAGGTGACATGCTACACATGTGGTGGTCTTGCGAGAACCTTAAGCCATTCTGGGATCAAGTATTCGAGACGTACAGGCAAATATCAGGAAAACAAATACACCCATCCTCTGAAATCGCCCTACTGTCAGTTCTCCCTGGGCAGATTTGAGCTCAAAAGACGGATATATTAAGGTTCTGCTTGGTGGCTGCTCGAGCGGTGATACCTCGCCACTGGCGCATGGTAGTTTGTCCTACGGCAGCGGAATAGGCCAAGGAAATGTCCCATCTTTTTCACATGGAAAAGCTAGCCGCTGTGTCATCAGATACTCATGAGCGGTTTCTATGGGTGTGGGAGCCCTGGGTATGGTTCAGGGAATCCAGGGAGTATGAGACTCTCTTTGGAGATTAGACCCATCAACCGGTCTCCCCAGTACCCTCTCTGTTTGTCTCCTATTCTCTTCTGATTTCCATCCTATTGCTATTGTTATTTTGGCCAGTTAGGAGAACCTCGGGCTCAGGAACAGGTACTAGGTGTGCTGTTTGGTCTCACATAGCTATCCAACTGTAACTAGGTGAGCTCCTATCCTTTGCACTGGGTAAAGTACTGGGCTCCTATCATGTCACGTCATACCAGAACGGCACCTTCGGGAAATACGATCAATGGGGCATTTGACCGTTTTTGCACAACTTAGCTCCTTAGCAGCCCCGCGGACCTTACCGACTGCCTTAAAATTACCTTAAAATTGTGGTTCCTTGAGTGGGTTATGTGAGATACTATGGGGACATGTTTCATTCCATGTATGATATATGATGTACTACATTATGTCTCCCTGTGGTTGTATATGGTTTTTATTGTTTATTGTTTACTGTTTATTACTTTTGTCTTTTGTCAATAAAATGATTCAACATAACATTTTCAATTCTTAATCGATAATGAAGATGAACTTTTTCTTGTTTAAATTCTGCATCAATGCTTTGAAAGAGCAAACAATTCAATACTGTTAATTTGAAGTTTTAATAATAAGCAGTGCTTAGAGACAACATTTTATAGGTCACAGGCAGTTTGGGTGGGGGTAAGTGGATGGAGAAGAGTTTCATGCTCATATCCCATTTGCCGGCTGCTTCCATACCTGTGGGCAAGCTTCTTCTATAAGTTGCTAGCTGTTGAGAGAAATTAACACATATGAGGAGATTTAACATACGCCGGATAAGCCCGCCCATGCTACATAGGCAGATGCATCATAAGGCTTAGACTTCACAATGTATTTGCCAACCTACTCCACTTTTCGTTTTTTCCTACTTATGCCAGATTTATCAGGTGATCCTGATGTAGTAGACAATTTATGAATTTGTACCTTTCAAATTTAGGTGCAAATTTACCCAGTCGCCTCATGTCATAAAGAAATACTTCGGCTTAACTTTATGCCAGAACCCTGGGCTGATTATTATTATTGTTTTTTTATGTTCATGCTTTTTTGAACAACCCACTACAAGCTGTGGGCTACGACTGGTGGAGGGCAGATGTATTTTTAAGTTTTTTTTGCAAATTTTTTTGGCTGAATTCTTTAGTAACTCATGAGCCAAAATATGGATGCAGATCCTGATCAAACAGTTTTTAAGAGTTTGAGAGCCTTCTTAATGATAACCTCCCTCTCCAACTTCGCAGTATTGCAGTATATGGTAGGAACAGTCAGACCATCTAGGATTAAAGTTCCTAAGAGGGTTTAAAAAAATTGTAAAAAAAAAGTTTAAAATTTTTTTAAATAATTAACAAACTTAAAAAAACTAAAAATTCTAATCGCCCCTTTCCCCTAGAACTAAAATAAAACCTAATAAACAGTAAAAATTAAAAACATGTTAGGTATGGCTGCATCTAAAAATGCTCGGAAATTATTTTTGATGGTGAACCCCATAGCGGAAAGTAGTGCCCAAGTGTCCAAAACAATACTTTTACACAATTTTACATCACATAAAAAAGTAATAAAAAGTGATCAAAAGGTTGCATAGTCCTCAAAGTGGTACTAATAAATGTAGCTCATTTTGTAAACAATCAAACCTCACACATACACCATAGTATGGAAAAAGTTATTTGCGTCAGAAGATGGTGAAACAATTTTTTTTTTTCGTGCACATTCGTTTAATTTTTGAAAATGTATTAAAACACAATAAAACTTTTGTATCACCGTGATCGTACTTAACCAAAGAATAAAGCAGATGTGTTATGAAAGTTGTACAAACTGAACCCACAAAAAAGGGGCGCAAATTTGCCAATTTCACCACATTTGGGATTTTTTTCCAGCTTCCCAGTACACGGCATAGAATAATAAATAATGTCACTGAGAAGTAAAATTTGGTACACACAAAATAAGCACTCATATAGCTCTGTACACAGAAAAATGAAAACGTTATGGTTTTTTTGAATATGGAGAGCGATAAATGAATGAAAAAAAACATACAGTTGGATAAACAATACTAATGGCAATGAATATAGTTAGTTGTCTGTTTCAAAAATTACATATTGAGTAAAGCAATGATGGATATATCTAGTCTGCTGGAGACAAGTTTAATCCACGTTAAGCATTTAATGCAAAACTGCAGCGGGCCATCCATCTGGCATCATGAGCTTATTAATTTATTACTAATCCACACCATAAGTAGCCTCTGTCTCCATTTCTAATGCTTGGCTGGATTTTGCACAGTGTAGTATTCAAAGCTAACTCTGATGAAAATTGTTATTAGTTATTCTATAGAGTTTATAAACTTGTTCTTTCTTTCAAGGCCTTTCCTGGCATGTAATGCATATCCATTGGTTATGTAATAAATAACTCATATATCCATCACCCCAACTCCTGCCTTATATTCTCCATTTACTTCTATGGGACTTCTAGACGTAGCTGTTTTTGGATTTTCCATGGAAGTCACTAGAAAGAGCTACTAAAGAATTACTGCCTCTTTACTATCTACAATTGTACGACCCATATTCTTACTTCCAGTCTCCAGTGCTTTGGGTCTCATCAGTCACATTCATTGAACACATGTCCACTAAACCAGTCCCTGGCATTCATGGCCATGTGCCTTTCAGTTCAGCTTTAATTGATGTGAACAGGGATTGGCTCAATGGTCAAATTGACAATGAACGTGACTTGTCTAACAAGGCCGGTAGCACTGGAAATGAAGAGATACTGCTGCCAGAGCCATGAGGGGTCCTTCAAAGAGTTTATATAAACATCGAATTTTGTATAATTAGTGGCAAAACGTCATCACACAAACCCTAGATGTTTTGATATTAATAATCACATCCTATGTTTCAATGGCTAGGTCATCATTTACAGAAATCATAATAATAGTCATAATAATTCCTTTATTTATATAGCACACACAGATTCCGCAGCACTGCACAGAGCTTGCCAAATCAGTCCCTGTCCACAATGGGGCTCTCAATCTAATCAACCTACCAGTATGTTTTGGAGTGTGAGAGGAAACTGGAGGACCTGGAGGAAACCCACACAAACATGGGGAGAACATACAAACTCTTTGCAGATATTCACCCATTATGCTATGTGTAGACTCCTCTCAATACAATTTTCCACCAAGAAATATGAATATATATGTAATAAAATTTATTTAACTTCTATTATGTAACTCAATTAAATTCAAACACAATTAAAAATATCACGATTTCAAATAAAAAATAGCTATATCTAAAAATCCCTATACTAAATAGGGACTCAACATCTCAAAATGTATGGGATAATCCTATCTCTCCAGCCTAATAGCTATCATATCACCTAATCCCATATTCCACATAATACATATAATCTCATAATGCTGTGAATTCCATATCCAAAGTCACATAACATCTTATGTTTCGTATTCAGCCAAATGGGAAGGCAAGGGATACATGGCAGATTTTTCCTCTTGCTGTATCTCTTGCACGACTATTTTGGTGGTTTTTCGACTCTCACAAATTGTTCTTTTATGGGCACAAAATTGTGGTGCCGCTTGTGAATTCATGATTTTTCTGGCACTTCTAGTTTTCTGACTCGTTGTGGCGCAGTTTTTGGCACAAAATTAGAGCAGCCACAAAGAGGTCTTGGAAGTCCTATTTTACCTTCATAAATGGAGAGTCATTTTAATCATTTTTGCTTGTTCGCCAAATTATGAATCGACTGTGCCACAAACATCTCACTGAAAATTATAGTACACTTCTAACGCCACCCAAATTAATTAATGTGAGAAGATTGGGAAAAACATCAACTTACCATCGACTAATCTTTTTCTGGGATTTTTGGTTCGCATTTTGTTAGAACCTTTGCTCATGGGAGTATCATTTGATATTTGGATATAGCAGTTCAATCTAATTCTGCCAGTTCTTTTACTGACAAAGGGTATTGTTGCTAACTAGAGTTTATTAGAATTTTTTTTAATAGAGTGGCCCAGATTTATCAAAGGGAGTGCAGTTTCCTCATAAATGGGCAGGATGCGGCAGATTATTGAGTACTGGCACATGGAACATGGTCTTCAATTATCTGGCGCCCCCTGCACTGCTCAGGAAGTGTGCATAATCTTTTTTTAGGTGCACCTTTTACATATAGTGGCCGCAAACTCCGGCTAAGCACTAACAGCCTCTTTAGGTGCACATTTTATATATTTTGTCGGACACAGTGCAGCCGCAACACAGAACTTAGGCATACACTTCTTTAATACATGTCCAAAGACGTTCTTTCTAGTGCAAAGTAAGAATAATAGATCTGGACCAAAAACTTTCCATGAATGGAGGACAATAGAATGGAAAAGTTGAACATGTATATTATTCATTAGATTTCTCGATCATATAAATAATATGGGCAATACATCATAAGTCTGTATTTATTCTATTTTCTGTGCTCCTCAATTGTAACATTTCTATTTCATCCTGACAGTTTGTTTTGACATTGTTAATATGTATACACCACTTTCTTTATCCTTCTACATGTGTAAAATATATTAGAACTTCAAGTGCTTCATTCCAGGACAAAATCCAATTTTCTGTATAAATCTCAATGTAATAAGAGTTCTTAAGACACCGATGAAATGTATTTACACTGACAGGAAAGTATTTCTGAAAAATGTCAGACTTTTACTGATGGACACAAAAGAATCTCAGAACACAGATGCTTAGGTACATCATGCTTTCCCAGAAGGAGATTTTGATTCCTTGGCATGGCTGATAAACAGTTGTGTTGGCAACTCAAGGAATTACTGTTGGCTTCATGAAAGTGTTTTCCTGTTGATCATTTCAAAAACCATTTATCTGTCTATGGAGTCTACGAGTTGGAGGACTGAGATTATTTTACAGTTCTCAGAAGCTTTGTGAATTTAGTGTATAGGCAAATCTGAGACAACTCCCATAAAAAGCTATAAATCATCAATTACCCATGGCATAGCTTAAAACACAAATGTGAACGAAATGTAATACAACGTCTTTCATTTGTTCCTATTTTGAAAATCAAGTTTCCTTATGGCCGTGTTCAGAATGCTTGCCTTGCTACAACTGAAAATATGAAATATTTCCTCTATGCACAAGGGAAATAAAGTGGATCCAGCTTAAATATTTGGAACCTTAAGGTTTCCCGAAAATTTAGATCATAAACAAGAAATGTACCCATAATTATATTTATGAACTTGGACACTATTTAACCATGAGGCAGTTCCTCACAAATCATTTATATTTAAAGAAGCAAAAAATGTTTTAGTAACATTAATAAGACACAGCAGGGCGTTAGACTTCTGTCTGGTGCATGCTGTGCAATACTTACAGGTCTGTAGAAAAAAAAGACACATGCACAAAGGAGTAATCATATGTTTTCTGACCCATAGCTTTATCAACATCATAGTTATCCCCCCCAAATACTTTAGGAGACACAAATGACTGATAGTAATAAAAGAATATAACTATTAGATATTAACTATTTGCTCTCATGGGAATACACTATACTGTAAATTCCGGGAGTTACTGCACAATTTTAGTTTGTCCACAGGTTTGTAAATTTAAAATTGGTTATGATTTTCAGATGACTTTATTAATATACTTAAAGTGTAATCATCATTCTGAGAAAAAAAAACCCATAATTCTGCTTCAGGTGTCCCTGGGAATCATTTCTCTAATTATTCTGTCTCGCAGTCCCCATTTAGTACCTTTTTTGGCCCATAGTAACCATAGTTTCCAGCTGTAAAAAGAACTACAATCAGCAGGATAGAGGGGCTGAACCTCTCTCCTGTGACATCATTACAAGCACATGTTGCTGACCAATGAGGCCATAGCTTGTGAATCTTAGACACTCCCACACAGGGAAGTGTGGAGCTCGTACAAAATTCACTGAAAATGGGGGGATAGAGAGTATCAAAGGGTATAAAATTTAACTTTTATTAGATATGTGCTAAAAGAATTACACGAATGTGTTGAGGTAGAAAACCTTCACCACAAAAAATAGGTGTTTAAAAAGTATCAACAGGTCTGACCCCAGCTCAAGCACATGTCTAGGCTGACCTAGACTGGGACCAGAACCAAAAAACAGCGGGGGTATAGGCTACTGAGTATTACCATAAGCCCTGCATATAGCAGATATCGGGCATATATAGCAAAGCCACCCCTCTCACAGATGGTTTGATAACATGCAAAGAACTAAAGATCGACACCAGTATTGTAGCCGTACATTTGGCCTAACCTGGAGTCAACCTAAAATGTATTGGAGGCTGTCTGCTCGTGTTATTGATGGATAGAAGACTGCTCATAAGCCTAACTGGAGTCTAAGATAATGACTCCTAGCTGTTCGGCCTCTAAAGCTGTCAAATTCACACTATCCTGGGCTAGCGCTCCTAAGATAATAGGAGCTCGTAGCTAAGAGGCTGTGGAAGCAACACACAATGACCCCAACATGTTTCACCGATACAACTGGCTTCATCAGGGGTTAGAGCTTATATTTTGTTAGCCCATGCTCCTGATAAAGCCAGTTGTACTGGCGAAACTTGGGAGGCTTTGTGTGTTGACTTTTTAATCGCTTGTTGCTGATTATCTTGTTGCTTATTAACCAGGACCCTACCTATACTGTTCCATTTTCTGTCTTTATGCGTTAAGAGGCTGAATATTATACATAAGTGAAAATTTAAAGGTTTATTCAATAATAAGAAAAGTTTCAGTAGTAGCCAGAATGGTCATCCCAAGACTATGGAAGTCTACCAATTCCTTCTCAGATTGGTTAGTGGAAATAGAACACATTAGGAGAATGAAGAAATTGTCTACTGAACTTCACTCCACTGATGATTTTTATTTTAAATGTTGGGCCCCTTGGCTTGATTATCAGTGATCCCCTGAATACAGAATGGTCTTCTGAACAAATGCCCTCTTTTGTTTTTTTTTGTTATACATGATATGTTATTATATCCTCTAGTATTACGATAGCCACTATCAAGTGAACAACATGGTTACTTGTATTACATCCCTGGGATTAGCCCTAAGTCAAACTGGTCTAGTGGCGTTAATATGTGTGTGAACTGTGCCTTAATGTTTGTGTTTATGTCTGCCACACCCCTCAGATTCTGTCTTGCAAGAGTTAATTCTCTGGACCTGTAACTACTTGCTCCTTCCACCTGAGGCAGTGCCTAGTTCCTATAAGTACAAACATAAATTTTGTATATCGCGCTGCTCCAATATGCTATGAAGTTTTGATAGCATATTGGAGGAGCGTGATATACAAAATTTATGTTTGTTCTGATTTCCTTTGTTAATACCACGATAGGAGGTATTTAGTATATCGCAGCACCAGTTAAATTCAGTTGCACCAGTAAGCACTTGTCTAAATAAGTAGTTCCTATAAGTGCCCAGTTTAGCCTGGACTCCTTGCTGGTTAATTTTTTCTGTCTCCTGTGATCTCTAGATCTCTTGTTTCAGTTCCCTGTGATATCTTACCCTTGGACCACCGTGTATCCTGTCAAGCCTGCCTTGGACCACGTGCATCCTGCCAAGCCTGCCTTGGACCACCATGTATCCTGCCAAGCCTGCCTTGGACCACCGTGTATCCTGCCAAGCCCGCCTTGGACCACCGTGTATCCTGCCAAGCCGGCCTTGAACCACCGTGTATCCTGCCAAGCCTGCCTTGGACCACCGTGTATCCTGCCAAGCCTGCCTTGGACCACCGTGTATCCTGCCAAGCCTGCCTTGGACCACCGTGTGTCCTGCCAAGCCTTTCATGCCTGCTTTGTACTTTGTGTTTCCTAAGTATACTTGGATGGTGTTAACGTTCTGGACAAAGAGTCTGCAGTGTCATTAACCCAGCACAAGCCTCTCAACTGTGAGACTGATATTTCCCCAGGGACTAAGTGCCCCAAGAAAGGGGATTTCAGCTTATCTCATCCAGTGCATGAGGCCATGTGAGATAATGCTCAGACCAATTCTGCTGAAAAAACCTTGTGCTCTGATAATGTTCTTGCTACCATTGATAATGGACCATTGCCCCCTCCCAATCTTTGTGGGAATGGTGAGGGTCCAGTGGTCCCTCTTAAAAGGGGGGGTACTGTCACGTCTGTGCCAAACGTGTGTTAACTGTGCATTAATGTTTGTGTTTAAGTCTGCCACACCCCTCAGATTCTGTATTGCAAGAGTTAATACTCTGGACATGTAATTGTTTGCTCCTTCTTATTGTCTTTGCCGTTTATCTAGTGTTGATGGTTGCGCAGTTGCTAGGCAGGTGCTGATAAGTATTTTATATTATTAATGGTTATCATTTTCAAGTAATTTTGTGTCAATTTGACAAACATGGCATGTTTTATTTTATATGTATAGTTTTACCTGAGACTGTCTCTTTTTACACCAAAGAAAGGTTAAATGCTACAGGTCAGCATTCATATGTAGGACTAAGGATCTGGTAGAGATCCGAAATGCTGAGGGTCTAACCAATAACCTTATGGTGAATCTCTCTGTTAAAAGGGTATTCCCATGAAGACAAGATTCCTAAATATACATAACAAAATAACACATTCTCTATTTCCCTGTTCTTAACAAAAATATAGCATTTCATAGATATAAGTCCAACTTGTCTCCATCAGTCCAGGTATACACAATTTTTGTTGCCCCTGGATGCTACTGTAAATCTTCTGACTATGGTCAGATTCTTCTCATGAATAGCTTCTCTTTTCTATGCGATTCCATGCTCTCTGCCTCCTGCCCCTCCCCTTGCATTACAAGACCAGCTCAGACATAGCCACCTCCTGCCTGCAAGTAGCAGTTTGTAGTGGCTTACTCTACAAGCTACAGACAGATAAGGTCTTTATTTGGGCGGCAGGCATATAGAAGGTTATCTCTAAGGCTAACTTTGTGTGTGTTTTAGGTGAGTTAGCATAGCTAAGAGTGTACTTGTGTTATTTATGCATATCATGGATTTCATCATCTCTCATCTCTGATCTGTCTCATCTACGCTCATTGAAAGTGTAGATAAACCTGTACCTTGATAATCTAAGAACATTTTCAGCACACAGCATCTCACAGCACTAAAGGGATCATGAAGTGTTTGCTTAGAGAGTCCCCGCCTGGACTCTGGAATTTTATACTGATCAATGCTGAGTTATAGGAGCTAAAACACCAATAAAACTGAGTGAAATTGTAAAGTAAGGGGGTTAAAAATTACATTCTCGCACAGACAGCTCTGCACGCATGCACACAGCTGTAATCCGTTAAACCCCCCCTCACACACACCACCGCTTTTTCTGCAGGCCCACAGCTACTCACATTCTCCATGTACAGCTGGGCACAGGCAATTTGTCCCTTGTAATAAGTGCCCTGCTTTTAGGTCATATGACTGTAGACAAATAATCCAATGAGGTCAGGTAAGGTACATGCAGGTTACAGATACTCAGAGAGAAATAGTTCCAGCTCACCTTGGAATGGTTGTGCTGGGAGTGCATAATGTCTTCATCAGGAAATGACGATCCAGCTCTCTTGTCTCCATTTAAATGTCATGTTTTCATTGATATATATCTAAAAAAGTTTTTAAGGTGAATACAGGTTCCCTTAAATCAGTCATTACCCCCCTAGGGACAGTGTACTGTGACCAAGCACATCAGAAGGGGTTGTGGTAAAGGCGATGTGATCAAGTAAGTCACATGCCACATGATATTTCGATCATAGACAACATTTTATAAATCTCTTATATGGTTTGGTGATCTCCACCATGTGAGAAATATTCTTATGAAAATGAGAATAAATATAAGTTTAAAAAAATGAGTGTGGTCTGTAGTGATTGTTCTTGTAGGTGTTGTTATTAAAAAATTTTCACAAGATGCTGCGGTTCTTTGTTTCCAATGCAGGTGCATTTGATTTTTCCTTTCTATTTAAAAGGGCATGCATTATTTTTAGTATAGTACAAATGTATGATTTGCACAAGATAAAGGGGTACATTTATTACCTGGTTCCTGTCTGATCCCCGATCCGGACTGTCCGACGAGGATGAACTCTGCCGCGATTCATGAAGATCGTGCGCCCGATATCCTGCATGTGTTGCTTCCCCGTTAAGTTCCACAGGAGTTCACCTTCTTCTTCCCGTTTTATGTAAGTGCATGGCTTGCGACACAATTTTTAAGTTAAATCCCGCAGTTTTTCTGAATCCGTCGGTTCGTCTGACGGCCCACCCCCTGATTTGTGTTGCATGAAAGCTGGCGCGATTGCACCAAAATCCAATCGCTAATAGTCTTTAATTATTCTCTACATGGAGTCATTAAACCACTTGGATTTATAGTAATTGGGTTTGCTATAAGGAGAAGAAATAGCAGTGTCTAGTTCTATCAGATTGAGATAGTTCTCTTATCTTTAATGGGGAA
The DNA here is from genome assembly GCA_019512145.1 of Engystomops pustulosus. Classification (NCBI taxonomy): domain Eukaryota; kingdom Metazoa; phylum Chordata; class Amphibia; order Anura; family Leptodactylidae; genus Engystomops; species Engystomops pustulosus. The sequence goes on from CM033643.1 coordinate 40,477,108, forward strand.
TGTGAGATCTATCATTTAATTAGGGGTCGATTGGACATTGAATGTGCAGATTAAAATCCTAGGAGAAGGGGCATCATTTAAGCAGCCAGGTAGGCCAGAGGGAATATTTTGTGGTTAACAGGTAACTTTCTTCAAGTGTACTTATTCTACTGTGTCAAGCCCTTGTGTCTAGAAGTTAAGGACATCTATCACCACGATGAAGAAATTTAAACCAAGCACACTGACATACTGGTGTGGTCCCCCACTGACAGGATCTGCTCTTCTTTTAGCTACTTGTGCCCTGGTTTTTACAAAAAATGCTTTTAAAATTATGCAAATTGACCTTAGTGGCTCCAATTTCCATAGGTGTTAAAGGAACCTGAGTTGCATAAATTTAAAAGCCTTTTTTCCTTAAAAACAAGGACATATGAAGCTTAAAGAAGAGCGGATCTTGCCAGAGCGGACACACACCAGCATGTAAGCATGCTTGGTTTACAATCCTTCATCATGGTGGTATATTTCTTTAGTAAAGAAAAGAAGACACCCTTATGTAGAAACACCAACCCTGTACACAAGCTTGACCACGTCATATTTCTATATGACCTAAAGATGAATGGCTAAACCATACAAAAGTTTAATACAACAAAGAACCCAAATCAGATCCCTAAATCCTGTACCCATACAGCAGTTTACAGACACATGGGGTGTTGACAGTTATAGGAAGAAATTGTACAATTGTAGGCATTTTCTATTTAACCCCTTGTGATTTTGCAAGTTTTATGGCTAAATGAATGCTAACAGACTTTGTAAAAAAACTAAAAAGTATAATAATAATAATAATTATTATTATTATTATTACTATTATCATATAGGCCAGTGGTGGCGAACCTATGGCACGGGTGCCAGAGGTGGCACTCAGAGCCCTTTCTGTGGGCACCCAGGCCTTCACCTGAGATGACTCCAGGTATCTTCCTGCAGTGCCAGACAGCCCAGGACTTGCTGTGCACAGAGCTATTTTAAAGTGACACTGCTACCTGGGACTATTGGAGGAGTGGGAAGGTGCGGACAGATCTGGATTATCATTGTAGCTCCTGCTCCAGCCCTGACAATTCTTCCTGTTTATGGGATCCTGGAGGGAAGCTACAATGATCATCCAAATTTCTTCTAGCTTCTGCTTAATTGGTGTCTGCAGGGTGCTGGTATCAATGAAAACTGTGAGAGAGAAGGGAGTATAAATCACAAATTAAATTTCTGTGTTGGCACATTGTGATAAATAAGCAGGAATGGGTTGAAGTTTGGGCACTCGGTCTGTAAAAGGTTCGCCATCACTGATATAGGCCTTTCAAAGTTACTTAAAAGCTATGCTGTTTCCCCAAAAATAAGCTTTTGCCGATTATCCTTAAAATGGAAAAAATATTTTTGAGTTTCCAAACAAACCTAAAAAAGAAAAAGGATGCTTACAAACTGATGTCAACATAACTCAGCAAATGTTAGTTATTAAGTCGTTTGGTGATGGTATGCCTATTATTAAAAAAATTATAATTTAGCTTTTTGGAAATGGCTGATTTTTTCAAAGGTAATGCATATAACACAGATTTTTTTCCCCATACTGTACATTGAGTACTTTATGGGAGGGATTTTTCACCACATTGAGGCTCATTTACTAAGGGTCGTGCTGCGCACTTTTGTTGGACTCTGCACCTTTTTCAGGCTAAAATGGCTTTTATAGGTATCTAATAAGTGTGTGCACACATGACCCTTTTTGTGATGCAGCTGCGCTGGCTTCCATGTGACACAAATTAGGGGGCGTGTCATCGGACAGTCTGACTGATACGGACTGAGTGCAGGATTTAACTTTTAAATTGTGTTGCACGCCCTATGTTTAAAATGCACCAAAAAAAAATGGCAAACTTTGTCGGACCTAAACGGCGAAGTGACACATTCATGATTTCAGGTGCACGATCTTAGTGAATCGCCGCACACTGCATTATAGATGGACAATGCACTTTCAGTGAACTCCGGCGACCCTGTAAGTAAATGGGGCACATTTACTTACCCGGTCCATTCGCGTTCCAGCGGTGGCTTCTCTGACGAGCGTACGGGTCTTCCGGCGAATCATGAAGGTCCTGCGCCCGATGTCCACCAGGTGGCGCTGCTGCGCCGAAGTCCGCCGAGGTGCCCCGGAGTTCATCGTCTTCATCGTGGTGCATGTGAGAATGGCCTGTGCGACCAATTTTTTTTAAAAAATGCAGCGGTTTTTCCGAATCCGTCGGGTTACCGTTCGGCCACTCCCCCCGATTTCGCGTGCATGCCAGCGCCGATGCGCCACAAACCGATCGCGTGCGCCAAAATCCCGGGGCAATTCAGGGAAAATCAGCGCAAATCAGAAATATTCGGGTAACACGTCGGGAAAACGCGAATCGGGCCCTTAGTAAATGACCCCCAATGTGTCCATTGTCTGGCTTTTTGTAATACATTTTGAGACATTTTTGTCCCATATGTCGAGCTAAAAAGTCACACAAAAGTCTCAACTTAACAGATGAGAAAAAAGTCTCAAGCAGTAGTAGTACAAGAAACCAATAAATGTGGTTATAAATCCGCCCAAATGTATCATGAAAAAAAACAATATTAAAAACAACTGGATTTATTTTAAAAGTTAAAACCACATAAAGGTAAATGTTTAATTTTCTGAATTGTACAGGTTATGTTTGTCTCTGTCTTCTCTGTAACTTGTTGAATGTTATGTGGATTTAAATAAAGAATAAAGCTTTACTGATGCCTGAAGATGTTCTTAATTCTTACTTTATAATACAAAGAGGTTACATAGAGGTTGAGTGGAAATCGCTGGCTTTCTCTAATGGCTTTTACTACAACTGCTGGTATTCAGTAGTACTTTTATAATTTTTTCCAGGACTGAACCTGCTCTTAATACAGTGCAGAACCTAGGATTACAAGTATAAATTGTTTTGGGAACATTCTTCTAATACAAATACAAGTTTTCCCATTGAAATCATTGAAACTCAAATGATTGGTTCCACAATAACCAGAAACTGTTGATTACAAGGATTTGTGCTTATAATCCAAATCATTTGTATATAAAATAAAGTTTTTGAACAGGAAACCATGCATTCCACACCTCAAAAATATTTAGTTATTCGTAGTACAACATCTAACCCCTATATTCATTCTACTTCTTCAAAATTGTTTTCTACAATTTTGTGAGAGAGGGAGGTACAGTAGAGCAGAGGGTGGGGCGAACTCACATAATGCTTACGGTATATTATGAAATTTTGTAAACCAGGTCACAATTTTTTTTTAAATGCAAACCTGTCTTCCAAAATGCTTCCCATATAGATCCAATACTAAACAAAAAAAAAGTCTCTGGCTTCAAATAGGGGTGTCCAGTCCAGGAGTCACTTGCTGATACACAGATGTAGTACTGTATGTAGATGGAACAACAATAGCAAACTCCATTTTAAGGTCTTGAGCTGCAATGTTTGCTTTGTGCAGTGCAAATAATATTAGACATGAATCAGTAAGAGGTGTAAGGCAAGCCAAAAGACTCTAATTGAAATGCAAATTTGAAACAGCAAGTGTAAGGTTCCTCAGCCAAATCTCTGCTCGTATTGGTTTGGATGTTTGTATTTTTATGTATAAATAAGTATAACAAAATACTTAGAACAAAAAGCACATTATTGTACGTTCTTGGTCGACTGTTTTCTGTTTTAATAGGATTTTAGGCATTGGCAAAGTGCTTTAGTAATGGAGTATAAACAAATATAGAGAAACTTGCACGTTGTACTGATAAATGTGTGACCACCTTGTTTCCTTCCTTGTTCCATTGTGTTGCTTCTGTCCACAGCCAACCATTGATGGGTGAATGTAGTTTTAGCAGTATAAAGGAAATTTTGGAATATTAGAATTTCTTTACCTAAAAAGAGTTAACGTAAAACATGACTGTGTCCATTTCCCACTGCTAGCCACAATGAAACATGATTACTTGTTACAAATGCATAAAATCTTCTGATCAAAAAGCTCTAAACAAGCCGCTAGCTTCAGGTGAGTGTATATATATATATATATATATATATATATATATATATCCATTGATTTCCATATAGCTGCCAGTAGATTCTCTTTTGGCAAATGGGTGTCTTATATATGTCATAGGTTCAGTGTAAAGCAAAAATTGTAGATATCATATTCATTATAGACTAAAGAAATAGGGTTGCACATATCTAGGGTATGAATGTTGCTGGAACCAACAGGTCATATGTAAAAGATGATGGTCATCTTAGATTGAATTATGGAAAACTGAAATCGCAGTATAGATTTTATACTTAAAAGGTATGGATAACAGCCTCATATCAGGGGTCCCACATACTATTTTTATAGGGCTACAAAGCAGAAAGACACCAATATGTTGTAGGCTCCAAAAAGGCCCCATATTAGCAACTATGGCCACTAAGGTTATACCATACCTACACCAATCATCTGAGATAAATGTTTAGAAGAACTCTTCCAGTATTTCTGCCAAAACTCTAAAGGTTCAATGCTGCCAGCATATTAACCGGGGTATACAAGACATTACATGTTTAGGTTAAACCAGCAGTCATTTTATTATATATTGTTGATCTTTTATTCACTTAGTCTTTATAATAGACTCAATGATCATTGTAAGAATTTGTAAGAAACATGTACCAAACGTTTGCAAAATATCAACTGGACCTCCTTTGTTTGTTTGGATTTAGGCGATTGGTGTCCTTCTGTGCTTCAGCTCTATCTTGAAAGGTGAGTTGGACTTTGGACTTTGCTCAATATCATATAATAGTAACCATTACCAACCACCTGGGTGTTTATAGTAACAAAGTAACCAATAAAAGCCTATCTATTTGCATCTTATGTCTTACTATGCAAAAGGTGAGGAACAAGCCCCAAGTTAATAAAAATGGTAGCAAAAAGTGCATATAGAGCAAATACTATTATTAGAACAGTTTTAAAAGGAAAATCATTTATATCATAGCAACGAATCCCAGTGTGATCATTTTGATAACAAAGAATATGATGCTTATCAAAGTGGATCAAACCCTTGGCATCTTATACATGTACTTACTCTCACTGGTTTCATTCTAAAAAAAATCCATACAGCGTCACATTGGTAATAAATTTCTGCAGCATCAGGTAAAGAGGAGGAGCAACTTGAGCATACATGTTCATATAGTAATGCATTGTCTATTGTGAGGTTTTTGAATAGACTGTGAGAATGTTTACTTTGAACATAAAATGTATACCCACAAAAAAATCAGTTTAATATTTATCCATTTAAATATATGAATAATTTAACTAAAACTAAATTAGGAAAGCAGAAGGCACGCAAAGTGACCAATAGATATGACATTGTTGACATTGATAAATAGATATATAATGGTAGATGATAGAAAAATGGATAGATAGATAATAGAAATATGGATATTTGAAATGAAATGTGTTTCTTCTCAGAAAAGATATGGAAAAAACTAATTATTTTACAGAAAATTGGTTTGAATTTTACAAGAATATTATAAAGAATTTAACATGCTGCATATTGTGTGAAAATAGAAGGCATAGTAATGTTATTCTATATATAAATGTCTCATTACAGATTGTTAAGATCTAACTGAAAAATCTGTGAACTTTACTAAATATTATTAAGAATACTTATTCTGGGAATGAAGGTTGTACAGAATACTGCTCCTCTGTTTCCTAAAAACTAGAATTTGTCTCTGACATATACAGGCTATGAAAACAGGAACTCTTTATATTTGAAAATCTTACAAATTGAAATTGTACAGATGATTCATATAGTAGCTTGCTCTTTAGCATTATTTTGGGTATTAAAAATATACTATTTATTACATCACAAATGGCAGCTTAGAAATCCATTGAATGTTTGATTGATTATAAAAAGGGAACAAACTATTTATTTTAACAAAGAAAATGGAAAACTGTCCGAAATCAGTTCAATGTTTACATAATGATTTTTTATATCCATATTTCTATCTTTAATTACTCAAATATGCAATTACATTCACAATAGCTATTTTAATAACAAAAATGTATTAAACAAATCAAAAGCGATTTTATTCCACATTTGTCTGATTTACTGTCATAACTTTATTTCGCTTTAGTGTGAAATGGACGACTTTGTCATTTTTATAAACGTTATTTATATAAAACTTTCTTTACGATTAAATTACACATAGTGTATAATAGGCATCAATATCATCAATTCTTAAGTAAAAGAAAAATCTGTGTTGTATAGGAATATGAACTCCATAATTGTTCAAATAATAAATAAGATGTTATTATATTGTTATTTGTTTGTCCTAAATGATATCATCACTCTTGACAAATTTATATTCATGTGAAACATAATTATTTTCTAATCTTTATGTTATCAGTACATATTTTATATAACAGGATTTAGAATTTAATTGCCGTTTTTATTTTACAAGTTGAATTGAAAAAAAAAAGGGACATATTTTAGCATATTCATATACAAAAAATTTTACAACTGGAAATCTATTTAATGCAGATGATTTCTATGCTCTAAACATTGAATTTCAGAATTCATTCAGGTATATAGAATAATGTCTGCATCAACTCTGCCAGGTGAGATGAAATATTTTGATGTTTTCATTATAGTTATATATAGGGTTGACTTTTCTTACAACAATTTGTCTTTATAAATATTTAGTGACTGAATGTATGGTTATTCATGTACAACTTGAATAAGATGAACTACAAATTATGTAAATTGTTACTTAGTTGCTACCAATTGATTCCATGGTTTAAGAAATTACAACAGACTACCCTAAGATAACAGTATATACCTTTTACACATTGGCCTTAAAATGCCCTTACACTAATTTGGAGAATTTTTAGGGGAAAACCATATGATCTTTTTGCATAGCATAACTTAGTACTTTTTAAGTTCTAGGCATATTTTTGCCACTAGAGGGAAACAGTTATCCATTGTATCCTTCAATGTGTGTAGCAGTCATTCTGATAATAATTACATACAATAAATGCACTCATAATAAAAAAAGCATATATTAATTTAAAAAATAAACTTTAATGTGAATTAAATGAGAGACCAGAATAAGAAGGGAGTACATTATTATTAAATGCAAAATATCTATTAATTTAAGAAATGAGGTTCAGGTGGTTCTTATACTTGTGTTATACTAATTCTAATACAACAAACAGCAATGCTCAACCGAATCAATGGATTATGTATCTATTGTGTAGCATAACTGACATAGATTTGCCTTAATAATACTAGCACTAACACATATTCATATTGAAAATAGATTCTGTCATACTTTCAATTTAGAAAAGTAACGGACAGTAAAATTATAAAAGCAAATAAATAAACAATAAAACAATAGGGTACATTTTTCTGCCCATAAGAGCTTACAATCTAGTAGAGCTACTTAAAAATATGAAATGAGTGTATTTTTTAGGAATGTATATTTTTAGGATGTAAGATGAGCTTTAGATATTGGTCTACAGGAACAATATTTTAATAAATAACATATAAATTGCACTAAATTATACATTTAATGGATATGTGAATCCAGTGTATAATTTCATGCTTAGATATTCACAGTAGACTTTGATCAGGACTATGACAATGACAAAAGATGAAAACCAAATTTAATGCTACCTAGTAAATATGGACATTTTTTTAAACTATTCTATCATTCAGTCTAGGTTACTTACAATAAAAAAAATAACAAATATAGTAATGAATTGCCTAATACTCAACTTCATGTGAAATTGTTCTGTTAAATTTATTTTTATATGTCTTTGTATGCTATTCATTATTTATTATACTTCTTAATATTAATTAAGTATTGACTTTTCAAGTGTAATTGATCATTAGAGAACAGATTACTGAACTATTATTACATGTGGATATATTGACAATTTTATACAAAACATAGAAACAGTAAATTTACTATGATTGCATTAGTATAGTAAAGTGCAACTTTACTCATTTATATAACAGAAAGGCAGAGGACAGTACAATAATATGAGTAAATATCTGAGATATCTAAAAACAAGATCCTGGTATGAGTGATGGTCAATAATTAATTAAAATAAGTAACTCTAACATTGAAAATGTGTCATTTTGGCATTTATTAATAAAACTTTATTAGTTATGTTAATATAACTTCAAATCACTTAAATAATAATTACATAAGAGCATTCAATACATTTTTTATATTGATTAATCTGTAACTAATGTAAAAGTAACAGAATTTTTACATAATAAAAAATTGTCATTCATGGTCATTCATTTCATTATATTGTAAGTAAAACAAAAAATAACCAAAAAAGTGAGAGTTATGCAACTTAAAAAAACACAAAAGTACAAATACATACATCTACCAGTAGAGGCCTCTCTAGATTTGTCTTTTTTTTATCAGGAAGAGGATTGTCCTTGCATCTGACACAGTTAACAAAACTACTTGAAAAAGAATCTCCTCCATATGAATAAAAAGCATTACTATTTAATGTCCTTTAAAGTTTCAAGATGTTGATTAATGTTGACCTTTACAACGATGATGTTTCGAGTAAAAGAAAACACATTTAAATGAATAAATTCCATTGAGGATGCATTAATTAAACAGAGACTTTACCATATGCTCTGGCTGGAGTGCGTGCTGGCCTTTCTGTTGTAGTTACCTGTGTAAAATCCACCCCATCCTCTACATGAATGCCCAAGCTGAATAGCCATTTGAATGAAAGCTTTAGTTTGATTCGCTATACAAGAGGTACTGTGTGACAGTGTTTTCTTTCTTGGAGTCACTAAGTGATTTCTATATCTGTTGTCATGGTGACATAGCGAAGCAGGGGGAAATGGGGGCAACTTCAGGCTTTCTCTAGCCCTTGCACTTAGAGCTAAGATGTTGTTAGCAAGACTATAAAACACTGGGCTTTATCAAGGCCTTCTTTTTGTTCCCTGATTGTCAATAAAACTCATTTTAAGGGTAACAAGGACATCTAAATGTCATCTGTCACAGTGCTGGAAAGATTAAGTTTGTTTAGGAACTTGCGCGGAACAAAGGCCATTATTTGTTCTGCCGCTACAAAGCAGCGTAGGCTATCAGCAGTGGTGATTTAGATCCCGGCCCAAAGAGCATGTAGGAAAGATCAGCTCAATTGCAGGTGATAGCAATAGGCTCCTTGACATAAGGGCTTCACAAACATGAATTTCTGACTTTCCTATGATTTTTTAGGTTTTAGTCACCTCGGCCAAATAAATAAGCCATCGTTTCTCAGTTGCAGCTTGTTTAACGAAATCGGACAGACACACCTGAAAGCCCTTGAAAGGACAATACCCGATGAGGTAAAAGTGGGTTCTGAAGTAAAATCCTGCTATTATAGGTAGAGCATTAACTCTGCATTTAAGGCATAATGAGGCTAAACAGGAAGCAAAGATTAATGAAGACATTGGTGTTATTAAAATCAAATCCTGTGGTTTATATGCTTTTCTTAATAATGAACATTGTGGCTATTCTTGAAGAAGAACAGGGTTTTTTTTTTCTCCTTCTCTTTTTAATTTGGCACACATCCCAGATTTCATTCAACCAGAACCTAGCCACTGAAACGCGCCGTTTTATTTCTTTACCCTTTTCAGTTCTATGTTATAATCCATGAAGAAAGGGATTTGCTTTTCTTCTTATGTAAAAAGTGACATGCAGGATTCTCGAACAAATAAATACCATTGGCATGGAGCTGATGTCGAAGGAAAATCATGAAAAATAAAAATAAAAGACATCCATATTGCAGAATGGTAATATCACTGACAAGGAAGCCAGTGCAGAATGCTACAATTCATGAGATCAAGGTTAATTTACATTCAAATTTATGTTTGTAATACTTTTATTATCCAGCTGTAATGGATTATAAAGATGAGCCATTCTTCGGAAAGACTATAGGCTTGACAGCATGGTGTAGAAATTGAAATGTTTTATTTTTCTAGCACTTTCTCCCTGACCTATTTAAGCATTTTCAAATACATTCAGAATCAGCCACAAAACCACTGCCAGGGTTCAACATCTGTGAGGCAGACAAATAAAAAAGACCTGGGTCTCCATTGAAATCATGCACATTGTCTCCTGAATATGGACTGAAACGAAAATAGCTCCAAGTCTCAAATATCATGTAACACAGTTGGCCTTAAGCCAAGCGTTTCAACAGTTCACCCAAAAATGATTATATTCCCTCGTACTTTAATACTCTTCCCTTATGTTTTAGGATTTAAGAACATCAGTTGTTATGTCAAAATGGTAACTAATCTGTTATGAAAGAACTGATGATTTATCACACCAAAATTTAAGACCTTTTCTGTAGGACTTTATATAAATTTAGGAGCAATTAAAGTATAATACATGAACTTATAAACTTTGGACGTATAATCTTATTATCTTCTTAATTGTATTTAATGTACCTTCAGACACATCATTGAGACACCCATGTGCACTCACATAGTAGAAGCCTCACAATTAGTGGTGGACATAGGAAGAGTTTTTAACAGTGTCCCTTCCTGTGACTCTAGGCCCTCTTTTATTTCATGGATCAGAAATCTTCAGTTTCTTGACCTATGATATGTTTAACCTATCTATACATTCACAGGAAAGATATAAAGACGTATTTAGTCTCCATTCTTCATTTTAGCAACCATTTGGAGATTTCAAGGACTTTCATGTGTGTATTACTTTGCTAATGTCAATTTCATGTCAGAATATGAATAATGTCAGAATTATACGGGTGCATTTCCGCCCTTAGATCCACTTTGAAGATATCTTTTCACTAAATAAAGCTGATTTGTATTTACAAGGCATTTAAAGTTTGCTCCATATTTAGGCTTTTTGTGAGCAGCCCTAAACTTTTCATCCTACTCTTTGTATATTGAGCCTTAATAAATATTTTAAACAAAAATTGTCAATTTGGTGTTGTACTGGAATAAATTATTAAGACAATCTTAATTGCTATTGACCTCCTACTGCTGGAGCTGTAACTTGTTTTTGGACTGTCTTGTTTATGTTTACATAACTAATAGTATTAGCTGGATTACTTTGAGAGATAAACAATTTGGGAGCAAATCTATGTATCGTAATGGCCTACTCATTTCTGTATGACCCCAAAACATTATAGTGGAAGCATCTGATCCATTTCTAAAATCAATCAGATTTGAAAAAAGAGGCTCATTTAGTTGTTTTGGTGCTCATGGAAAGAAGGAATCATAAAACAATGAAAAAAAGTTTATTTGCCTCTCTCACTTTTTTATACCTGTGAAGGTCCACACAGTGATCCTCATGCCAAAAGTCACAAAATCACTAGGATATAAACAGTGTAACTTGTCAATTGAAACAATAAAGGGTTGTGAATTATTGAAGCAGAAGTTGGTAATTTTTTTGAGTCCCCTTTTTGCTGATTTGTTTATTATTCCTATTGTGATGTGCCAAAGAAAATCTTAAAAAGTGTGGTTCACACCTTCCCCAGGTCCCACAGTGTGGCTACTCAAATAGGATAATTCCAGTATTCTTCAGTGTCAATATATCACAAAATTATGTGGAACAAAGGTAGAAAACTAGGTTGTCTGATGATGGAAGTGTCCAGTCAAGAGCACAAGCAAGAAAAGATTCATCTGTATAAATCCAAAAACTTAAGTGCAATGATGGAAGCCAGGGAAGTTTCAAAAACCATAAGTGTCAATGCACAGATTTTAACATTTATTAGAGTAACTTATATTGTTTGAAGCTTAATTTTAACATTGCAAAATACACTGTGTTATCTTCACAATGACAACTGAAGCACAATAGCTATATTAATCTTCTCATATATTGCTTGACCAATGTCCAAAACATTGAAATATACTGTCTGAATTTATGGTCTTATGCCATATAGGTCTTTCTATGCAACTGTCATGATAGAGAAAGGGTGCATGCTCTTAATGCACCCACAACCCCTGTCACCTACCCAACCTTGCACATTCAATTGATTAGGGACTTCTGGCCCAACAAGTGCACAGGAAAGATGACCGGATATAGAGGGACAAACAGACAAAACTCATACAAGTGAAGATAGACAGAACCAGGTCAAGTCCAAAATGGCACTGAATCACATAATCTAATAGCAATAGAGTGGTCAAAATAACATGGCAGAGCTCAGATACACAATATAGCAAATCAATAAAAAAGCAGAGATAGGACAAATGTGCCAGGAGACTAGTAAAACCATTAGGGTGCAATGGCATTGGGCACACATATATAGAAGTTACTGGATGCTTCCCCCAGCAACTGACTGAATTGGCCATCAAAGGCAAAAGTCTCTTTAAGGCAGTTGTGAATAAAGGCTTCCACCAAATAGCCCTGGGTGTGGTTTAAACTTAAAACACTGCAGCAATCACTAGCAGGTTCTCACAACAACACAATAAACCATGACTATTGTGAAATAAAAGAAAAACATACTTCTTCTGCACCCACATCTAAAAACAATTAGTTGAAGCATGAGGATATTAAACAGAGTCCTGTGCCAAATATGTTGTGGCCTAACACAGATAAACTAGATATAATCCGGCATAGCAACAATCCATAGCAGGAAACCCAGTGTAGCCTGCTACCGGCCTCCTGCAGTCCTTGCAATTTATCAGTGACCCCAGACCTTACAGTGACCACAGTAAAAAAAAAAAAAAACTTACTAAATGATTATTTTCATTCAAGGCAACAAATATAACAGAAAAATAAAAGTAAAAAACCTACAGGCTTCACTTAAAGTTGCCAGTTCATTTTTTAGCAAAATGGCACTGCTAACAAATGAAGGGATATAAAAAATATACCCAGAGGATGCCAATTTCATGATGGATGCCAATGAAAAAGTGTTCCACTTTAGTCATATTTTTTAAATCTTACCCACCAATGGCTTTTTTTGCTCCCCTTCTTTAAGAATATGTACCTATTTTATTTTTCCGTGTACAGAGCTTTATAAGGGCATGTTTTCTGTGTAACACATTGAACTTCATATTAGCAGTATTTAATTTTCCATGCTGCGTACTGGGAGGTGGGGATGTGGGAAAAAAATTCCAAATGCAGTGAACTTGACAAAAAACGTTTCTGTGCCATTTTCTTGTGGGCTCTGTTTTTAGGGCTTTTACTCTGTACGCCAAATGACATCTCCACTTTATTCTTTGTGTCAGTACAATTAGGGGTATATATAGGCTTTATTAGATTTTATATAGGCTTTATTAGATTTTAATAGGTTTTAAAAACTAAAACAACTTGTACTCATGTACTCAACAACATTTCATCATTTTGCCATATTCTGTCGCTAATAATTTTTCATACTTGGAGCTGTATAAGCTGTGCCTATTTTTCATATGAAGTGATACATTTATATTGATGGGACTGTACAACCTAGATCATCTTTTATCAAAATTTTTATGAGTTGCAAAATAACAAAAAAGTGGCGTTTTTGACAGTTGGCACTATTTTCCATTACAAAGTTCACTGCTCATTTTTTTTAAATTTATTTTTACTGTTTTAAAGACCCCCTAGAGTACTTTAACCCTAGGGGGTCTGATCGATCCTACCATATATTGCCATACTACAGTATAGCAGTATATGGCATTTTTGCAGATGAACTTTTACAAGGATCTTCAGAAATGACAATACCTGGAGTCTCATAAAAACACACAGCCAAGATGGCGAAGCCCATGCACTGACAGTGTGTAAAGGGTTGAAATCTTCCTAATAGGAAGATGAATCATTAAGTTTTAACTCCTTGTGTTAGTTCAGCAGTTGCCACTCATCTACACTTGACTTTCTTGATCCTGCTGCTTCTGTGAATTCTAAGCACAATCTTAGCACCGACACTACAGGGGTAATGGAGACACATCTTTCTCAACTCAAGGTGTGCTATCACTATGGCAAGTGAAATTATCTATCATATAGTCTGAGAATATAATCCTGTGGTTAGAAAATTTCTAATTTTTCCCTCCATTATTATAATAGTGCTATTTGCTTTATTCCAAGGGATCAGAAGTCAAAAAATCAAATGTCTACATTTATTATCATTTATTTTGGCCCACTTTTCTATGTAACATCATTATTTTGTCATCTTTTGTTCTTGTTTTCCTGTTATATTTTGCCTTAAAGCAATTGCATGACACCTTATACCTATCAAGTATATTAGTAAGCTGCTAACACTTAGAAATATGCTATTAGCTTCTCACACATTGGCACATCCATGTGTCATGATGCAATGCTTTCTAGTGATGTTGTCTTATTCCTAACATTTCAAGACAAAATCAATGACTGTAAAGTGTCAAGGAAGAGTTTTATAGTAGATTTATACAATCAACATACATAGTAACAATATTGTTATCTGTTGAGGTGGTCAAACAATGTAATCTTACCATTACTTTACACATTACGTTATGTAATGTTTCTTCCCATAGAACTAATTATATTGATGTAAACAACAGTTTAAAGCTCAAAACACTTTGTTATACTAGAATCCTAATATTTCAATACTACATACCTGTGAGCCAATGGCTTTCTTATATGGTCATACAAGTTTTGTAGAAATCAGAAGTACAAGTTTTATGTAAGAAACTTTATAATATATTTTTAAGGTTCAGAAAACAGTACAGTATACTTGCGGACAGAGGCATCCTTTTTGCCCAGTATATTAAGTATCATGTACGAAATTCAGTAAGGAAAAATGCAGTAAATTACGACTTTGATCATGCTGAGTGAAGTATATGCTCAGTTGAGACAATGAAAGCCTAGAGTGAATGGATGTAACAGTACTGCACCCACCCCTGGCCTCCACTGAGGATACACTGAGGGAGGATCTCATTCATTTTACTGTGCATAATCAGTACAATTATAGTACATAGTTGGAGAATCATCCTGAACATTAGCAGAAACATCTTCCTGATATGAGTAAGAGAGAGAATGAGTTGTGGGCTTCTTTCGCTGAGAGGGCTGAAAGGGCATGGTATGATGACCAACCAGGCAGCTAACAGCTGCGATCAGACCACTGCAATGAGCCAAGGATGCACTCATATTCCAAAGAAGAGAGAGAGCCAGAGGGAGCCATCTCTACGTGTGAATGACAGGGACCAATTGGCTACTCAATGCTATGGTAATGTAAAACAGCATGCAGAAGACACAAAGAGAGCCTGTTGACACACATTGTAACTTCAAGTGTTCTGCATGCTAAAACTGCATCTGTCACTCATTTTTTTTCACATATCAATCATTTTGGGGAGGTAAAACAACAACGCCTATTATCTTTTTTACCTGTGTGTTAAAGTTTCTTTGCTATTCTTTTAAGCCTACTTTTATGCCAGCTTGTCTCTTAGCTGTGCTGATTTCTCTTATGATCTATAAAGTTATTAACAAGATATTGACTGAAAGAGAGGAGGAAGTAGGTAGGTCATGTGTCTGGGCTCTATCTGTGTAGCAGAGAGTGGGTTTAGTACTGTGGATGCAAAAGTCTCCTACACAGAATAGTGAGGTACAAGATCTCCTCTGTTCCATATCAGTCCCCCTATCTCAGCCTGTAATTCTACAGATATTTGTCTCTCTCACTGCTTCTCATGCGACACCCCTTGCCCCACCTTCTTCTCAGAACTTTCTTCACAGTGCTGGGAAGCTATTAACCCTTAATGCTCATATAGCAAAGACTATAGACTTCATGTAACTGTTTCACTGGTTTCTACTACCTATAACATGCTACATGCTCCTCCATTTGATGAAAACATGCAGGATAGTCACCATATACATCATGTATTTACACTATGTTCAGTGGATTTATTTGTAGGAATCTAACAGGATTTGCTGCTGAATTACTGAATGAGAGAACACAAGGTTTTTTGGGAAGTGAGGATTACTGAAAAAGTTATAGCACTTAAAATATGGTGAAGCATTCTTCCCTAAAAAGTTATTTTTATTTGCTAAAGTAGTAAAACATAAGAAAACCTGTACATTTTTGATAGCTGCTCAATTACACTTAAGTATGTTTTCTTATTTTTTATATTGTAGAGTCTATTACCCATATATACTTGAGTATAAACCAACCCGAGCATAAGCCAAGGTACCTAATCTTAACAAAAAAAAAAACTGGGAATACCTAGGGATTGAGAATAAGCCTAGGGTAGGAAATTCTTTGGTTAGAGTCTGAACCCCTTAGCCAACCAGCACATGCCCCCAGTATATAGCCAGCAGCCTCCCAGTATATAGCCAGCAGCCCACCTGTATATAGCCAGCAGCCCTTTAGTATATAGCCAGACTCTGCTTCCAAGTATATAACCAGAGCCTTCCCCCTTGTATATAGCCAGCAGCCCCCTATGCCCAGCCTATTAAAAAAAACTCTGTACTCACCTTTCCATTGCCCCCTGCAGTTTCTCTTCTGCCTTCTGAAGCTCCGGCTCCATCTTTGGGTCCCTGAGTGCTGACATCCCATATACCATGATGTCAGCGCTTGCTGACATCATAGTGTGTGGCGCTGGCGGCGCACACACCAAGATGTTGGCAAGCGGCTGACACTTTTTTTGTGCTGAAGAACTCAGCTTATACCTGAATATATATACAATATGTACATTTTTAAAATAAAAAAAAAAAACAATTAGCGTAATAGTTGTTTTATTCTGTTTCCCCACGGAAAAGAGTTAATAAATTATGCTATTTTACCCTTAAAAATGAGGTCAAAACTACTTTTACTGCAAAGAACAAGCTCCCATATGCCTATGTCAGATTAAAACAACAAAAGTTATATCTTCTGGAAGGTGAAAATACACCTTGTTCTTGGAATGTTAAGCAAGAGACCTATGTGTAGATGTAGATGTAAAGGTAGATTTAAGCAGTCCACACTGGCAGAACATTAGCTGCAAGCAAATGTAAAAGCAAATGTAATGTTTCAAATTTCTCAAGGGGTCATCACACCTTATAATCACTAATACTATGTAATACAGTAGGAACAGCCAGTATGAACAAGAAATAAAGTATTCCAACAGCATCATCCAGTTGGCACTACACAGATTCCTATAAAGAAACAGAAATACTTGTCATTCCGATTCACTTCCAACAGCCTAGTAACTGTAGAAACTACAGATACAGAACAATAATGCATTCAAGCTACCGTATATATACCATATATATGTGCTGAAAAACCCTATAATCGAGTCTATGAAAAAAACACCTCATCTTTCCAATGCCCCCTGCAGGTCCTCTTCTTTCTTTAGCAAAGCTCCGGCTCCTTGTTCCTGCACAGTGCCATTGCTTGCACCATTACGTCGCCCGCTTGCTGACATCATAGTGTGTGCAGGATGCTGGCAGGCCATATACTGGGGCCAGAGGGCTGCTAGTTAGATACAAGGGCCAGGGGTCTGGAATGCTATATACTGTGCACAGGGGGCTGCTGGCTATATATTGGGGACAGGGGGCTGCTGGCTACATACTGTGGGCAGGGGATGCTGGCTATATACTGGCAGCTAGGGCTGTTTGCTATATACGGGCAGGAGGACTGGCTATATACCGAGAGACAGGTGGCTGGATGGGTATATACTGAGGGAAGGGGACTGGCTAGCTATATACTGACTGGAAGCTGTGAATAATGCATTTCCCCCTAGGCTTATACTTGAGTCAATAGGTTTTCCCAGTTTTTTGTGTTAAAAACGGGTATGTGTGAAGTTTACATGACATGACTCGAGGACTTGGATGCAGAAGAGAGACACACACATGACTCGGGGATCTATGCTGGCAAGGAGCCAGGTAATTTTGTAAACTTCATTTGTGTGTGATTGCAGCATTGGATTGGATTCTTATTGTGAAATCCTGTTTACAGGTAATCTTTAAATCACTTTTTACAATTACAATACCTGTCAGTACATTGCTCCATCTCCACTCTCAGTGCATATAACAGATAAAGAGAAATGGCGTGGAGGAAGGATTGTGGAGAAGACAATTGTTTACATTTTAACTGACCTTTCCTCCGGGACTCAGCACACACTGCTGGCAAGTTTCCAGGTAATATAAATAAAATAAATTACTAAAAAGCAGAAAAATTATTCCCATTCGAGAGAAAGGCAGTTGTGTCATCAGCATGCCATAGGCCTTTGGAACTTGTCATTATATAAAAATGATCATAATGATGGCAGGTTCCCTTTATATTTCTGTTCACCTGTCACTGAAAAACTAACAGGGCAATGGTGCTTTGACTGGGATGTTAATAACTTTTATACGAAAGCATAAGTACATCAATGTAGCAAAACTTGTGAATCTGGAGAAAATAAACACTTCTACTTTCCATCCGTATTTCACAACAAAATAATAAGCCCTTCACATTCCCCTTGCTTAAATAGCCATACATATCCCAGATATGTCCATTCAAACATGTAATTAAAATGGGGGTCAATGACCTTGTATACAAGAGTGTTGCTAATATTTTGTGTTATGTTCTTGAAGAGCTTTCACTACATTCATTAATGTAAATGTAAACTTTACATCATTTGAAAGTATCTAAAACTATATTACTTACTCTCCTACTAAGGTGGCTTGACGTCATCACACGCCTCTTAAAGATTTACCTGATTTCGATGCCAAAGGGCGCCTGAATCGCCACATTGGAATTGGAAAGTTTGCCACCCCTGAAAGGCTCTGTATTCTACTGCCTGAAGAAAGATTTTCCTCTCACCTTATGGCAGATGTGACCCTGGACCCATCTTACCGGCATGAACGACTTGAATTAGGTTCCCAATGTATTTTCTAAACAACCACATTCGGTTTTTAAGCTCATCATCCTTGCCTGCCTTGTTTTTTTATGCCGGCAATCTACCCAATCATTAGTTCTCTAAAGTTAACCTTATTTGCATCTCAGAGAGACTTTATAAGAATTTGTTTCAGAAAAGTTGTGTTTGAAATAGTAGTGTAAACATTCTTTCTAAAACATTTTTAAAAAAACACTTCTCTTACCTAAGTCAGGATTTACAGTTTACATCCGAAAAGTGGCAAATCCTTCATAATTTTTTAGCTAATGGACACCTATCATGTGGCTGTATTTTGGTATCAATATTTCAACAGTGAGAAGTGAAACCAACCTTATATTTCCACAAAACCCTACATTAGGGGGTTGTTCAGTTGACCTGCGGGTAGTCTAGGTGTTGTGGCTATAGTACAGACTCCAATATGTGACTACAGTATTGCTGTCGGTGATTGGCCTCTACTTCTTCATGGATATACCAATCTGCTCAGAATTGTTGTTACATGGAAAGTCAATGTCCCTTCATTCTACTACAATCTGCCGCTGTATTCTGGATTTAATTTGGGTTCTGGCACCATTTGCATTTTACTATGGCCTTATGTTAGACTTGCTCAGTAGATGGGTGAATCAGACCCCATATGTTTGGGATGACTGGCTGCTGTTTGGCTGCTCCTACAGACTGGCAATGCAAACAAATAAAACTCAGCTCACAGCAGATGGACACATACACATATGGATGGAAAAGACAGGCTTTTTTATATCAACTTGCCAAAACTGGGCATCTTACTGCACTGCTAAGTAACAGCCAAATCTGGAATTGTTCATTTGTAACGTAGGTATTCAGATCACAATTTAATAAAATGATCAGGGTAAAGTGGTAGCTTTCTATGTCTCCTGTAAATTGCTTGTTAAATGTTGTAGAACACATCAGGACACAGTTACACAGATTTGCTGCATAGGTAATAATAAAAAAAATGATTTATAGCAGCTGGAATGCTGGAAAAGATTCACTTTGGTGTGATTAACCTTATGTTGACTGCTGAAGCTCACTAAGGCTCACATTTACTAAAACGTTTGCACCATTTTTCTATCTAACTATGCACTGAAAAGAATGTGCAAACTGCTGGCACCTGTATTTATAAAGTGTCTGCGCCAGTTTTGTGTTGTGGCTGCACTGTGTCCGACAAGAAAGAAAAAATGTGCACCTAAAGGGGCTGCTATTGCTTAGTCGGACCATTCACCACATTTCTACAGCATGACAAAGTGCATCGAAAACAAATGGTGCCACTTCCAGGGGGCGACAGATTTTTTATTATCATTTTTTTTTAACTTTTTTATTTTTACTATTTTTCAGACTCCCTAGGGCAGTGATGACAAACCTTTTAGACGCTGAGCGCCCAAACTACAACCAAAACCCACATATTTTTTGCAAAGTGCCGATACAACAATTTAAGCAGTAACTTATGACTCCCTGCTCTGTCACAGGTTTAAATTGCAAAGGCACCTGAGGATACCAATACAGTAGAAAGAAGGAGAAGAAGTTTGGATTATCATTGTAGCTTCCTTCTACGGTTCTGGGCTGCCTGGGACTGCAAGAGGCCTTGAGTCCTGTCTGGCGAACTCTGAGTGCCACCTCTGGCACCCGTGCCATAGGTTCGCCACCACTGCCCTAGGGTACTTTAACCAAAGGTTGTCTGATCGATCTATGGAATTTTCTTCCTCATTCATTACAATGTGCAATTAGCACATAATGAATTGGTTAAAAAGAGACAGCTTCAGGTCTTCGGAGGCAATGGGAAGTGACGATCTTCGGGCGCCGCCATCTTTTTGAAGCCACCAGCAGCTTTGCCTGTGGCGATTCGCGGGATAACACCCGCAATCAGTGCTAGCAGCAAAGACTTACCAGCTATGGAAAGGGCTCAGCCCATGACCACTCTCCATGTACCCACACTCGACGCATGCCGTACTATTACGGCGCGGTTCATTAAGGGGTTAAGGAGGAGCCCGATTTTTCATCTGCCATGTGTCACTATATGAGATTATAATTTTAGAACACTTTAGCTTACCAAGGTAATTTTCTGATTGTTTTTTCATGACATGTTGTACTTCACTACCTAACATTAACCCCTTAAGGACGCAGGGTTTTTTCGCTCATTTCTCGCTCTCCACCTTCAAAAATCCATAACTTTTTCATTTTTACGTGTACAGAGCTGTGTGAGGGCTTATTTTGTGCGTAACAAATTTTACTTTCCCGTAATGTTATTTATTTTAACATGCCTGAAAATATGTAGGGGACCTAGCACAACCTAAACTTTATACAATGTCTATCGGCACATATATAGCAATATATGAACTGGAAAGAAAAAAGAGGAATGTGCCGTATGACAATACAAGAGTAAACCTTTATTCAATACAAAACAAAGCAAATGTCCCAGCATAGGGATGATAGAAGACATAAAAACATTTAAAAATGTACCAAGTACATATCAAACCATATAGTTGGTACTGCCAGGTAAGGCAGTACAACAAACCATTTCCTCCACCGACAAAAAGGAGGTATAAGAACCACCCTTGATGGTATATAGGTCAAACAAATAATATCTTAGTAGGCACACAATACAAGCTCTAATATAGATAATACAGTAGTAGAAATATCACAATGGTCTTAAAAGCAATGTGCTATCCCTATTGTATCTAAAGGTAAGTCAAGAAGAGCGTATATGTGAAGTGTCCATACATTACAAGTCAGTAAGACAGGTCAGGAGGCTGTGTGGGACAAAGTCCCATGCTGTCCACAGTCAGGGTGGTTCGGTCGGTGGATTGGAAAGGGAGGGCTCCCCACGCGTTCCGTCCCCAAATGTGCCGTGTACTGCGAAGCTGAAAAAAAACAATCACGATCCCTGCTGTCGCACACAGCCAGGCTCCTCCACACTGTCACCGTTTAGAGTTGTCACTGTTACAGTTTCATGCGGGGCAAAAATGCACATCCAGGTGCGGGAACTAAGACATGTCCTATCTTTATATGGGCTACAGGGCGGTTGTTGCCGCACGTGTGCTGGGGGAAGTGTATGGGGGATGTATATCGTCCGTATATACGTTGACCGTATATATGCCCTTCATACATGTGTGTGACTTTTATACATTCATACATTTAGGAGACTTAGTGCTTGTTGTTTTTTTTTTCACTTTATTTTTTACACTTTTTACTGTCCCTCTCTGGGACTTGAACAGCTCTGGGGACAATGTTTGGACCCCGCGGCTGCCAGGGAGACGATCGGCAACCCCCGAAAATGATAGGGGGGGCCATCATGACGGGGGCATAGGCAGAAGACCTATAGGAGTTGCAGCCTTGACCGTGTTTTACTGTGTCTTGACCATGTTTGACCATGGCTCCTAAAGAGTTAAACAGCCGGGACTCCCAGCTGTTACATGGGAGTCTCGGCTCCAGCACTGCTGTCACAGTTGACAGTTGTCATGGTGGCAGCAGTGCAAGACATCTAGGTGCGTAAACTAGATGCCGATTTGGAAAGGTATTTTTGTCAAAGGTTGTTAAGGGAATAAGTGAACCTGTCATCAAGAACAAGTACAATAAACCTTACCCCTACATGCCCCTGTTCCTGATCGTTCCCCAAACTTTTTTCCGCCTTTGGCAAGATTGATTCCGTCCAGTCATGTGAGGTTCCACCCACCGCCAATCATGGGGTATGTGAAATGGTGAGGAAGATCTGCAGTTTTTGGTTTTAAGATTTTGGTGATAGGCTTCTTTAATCTTACTTGTTAGATTAGTTTTACTTATTCATAAATGTATTTATAGTTGTTTTGGTTTACATCAATCCATTCATCTTCAGTAAATGATCCATAACAATGCAATCCAATACACTTGTTAGAAGTATTCCTTTAAATATATTTGCAATGTTAGACAGATTCTTTATGATAGGAGTCCCAAGAATACCCACAGAAAAATTCTCCAATTTGGTTAAAGAAACTTCTTCTGATATCTATAATTAAATTATAATTACCCTTTTTAGGAGTAGCAAAAAATTCCTGGATTTCTTTTGGGTAGATTTTCAAATTGCATCTAAAACTATGTCAAATCTATAACTGTGGCTAATGGTGGAGGACAAATTTTGTAAATCTTTAGACAGTTTAGACTAAGTTTACATCTATTAGATTTCTCATTGTTAACATTTGGTAGATTATTGAACACGGTCTTCAATAATCTGGCGCACCCTGCACACGCTGATCATGCTTAAACTGAGTGCAGAACTTTGTGGCACAGGATACACAATGCAGCCACAGACACTCCATAAATATACGTACATGTGGAAAATACGACAGAAAACTGGCACTGGCAGTTTATTAGATCTGGCCCAAGATGTGTAAATAGTGTAACCAGTCAGAATTACCCTATTTACAGTAGTTTTATCAGAAAAGTCCAGGAGTGTTTCCCTATTCACCTATTTCATGTTCACCCCCATTACCAGTAAGTACATGCATTTCTGTTGTAGGGACCTGTTGTACTGAACTATTGTAGAGTAAGTGCATGGACTGCACCAAACGTATTTTTCGCAGGGGGCTCACAAACTCCTACACAGTTAATACTGATGGTAAGACACAATCCAGTCTCACAGTTATGATCTACAAGATGTTGACGGTTCAGAGTGGGGCTTCGTTATTGTAAAAGACCATCATGAAACAATTGCGAGTTACAATAGATTGTATTAAAAGAGCAAAGCGACAACAAAATGTGGCATTGGAATGACATTTTCTTCGGGACAGAAGTCCTTTAGGTGATAATACAGTATCCGGCGGGGGGCGGGGTTAGTTATTCCTCATTAATAAATGTCTTTATATTTATGGTTTATTGGATTTTTAGGAAACTATTGGAAAAAAAACACATTATCCTCCCAGCAGGCTTAGATGATACTGTAACTAGCTGCCTATTAGCTGGGTGGCACAGAGGCTTAGTGGTTAGCATTACAGCCTTGCCTCGCTGGGGACCTGGGTTCTCTCTGTGTTTTCATGGGTTTCCTCTGGGTCCTCCAGTTTCCTCAAACACTCCAAAACATACTGGTAGGTTGATTAGATTGTGAGCCCCATTGGGGACAGGGACTGATCTGGCAAGCTGTGTGCAGCACTGCGGAATCTGTGAGCACTATATAAATAAAGGAATTATTTTAATTCTATGTTGAGGCCTCATGGGATTGATAACACAGAGATAGATAACTATACTAGTCAATATTCTGACTGATCAGATGAGGCCGGAAACCTTACCTTTAGTATAGTGCGGGAAACATTTTACTTTCTGTTGTGAAAAGCAGTTGTGATGCACATATCTAAACATTGGGGACATGTATCTTAGTTTTTTTTGTGAACACATGCATTTTCAAATGTATCATGACTGCTGAAAAGAGGATATTTGCCTAATTACATTGCTGTCAACATTGAATTTACAAAATTCATGCTTTTTACATGCGTTTACAAAAGAAACATGTTTGTTTACATAGTGTTAACATATTGCATGGGTTTTGTAAACACCATTTTGACAACAATGTAATTAGGCAAATCTGTTCTTTTCAACTGATGTGATGCATAAACACATGTGACTACACCCTTAGAAGTAACCAATACATTTCAATAAAATGTAAATGCAAAAATTTATAAATTTTCAAAAAAATTGCCCAACAGGTTTATGTGCAAAATTTAAAGCATGTGAAAAAAATCCAAATAATTCCAATTCCCATTTTAAAACAGGGTCTAAGAAAACAATCCTTCCTTTACACCTGCCCTGGACCAGGTGCAGATTTACTACTTAAAAAGTCACAAAAATAAGCAAAAAAGTGATACATAAGTGAAAAGTTTCATGACACATCTGGTAAATAAAGATACATATGTACCTGCACAAGCAGACCAATGCATTAATGAAAAACAACAGCAAAAGTTGCAGTGAAAAGTTGCAAAAAGACAAAAGTCTCAAAAATGATACATGTCCTCCATTGTAAAATTACAGCTTATAAAGGACAGCCAGATCTTGTTGCAGAGAGCTCAGCAGATTTTTGCGGCACATAACCTTTCAAAAAGCATCAAAAAAGCGAGTGTACGAGCTTGGTGGCGAGTGTGCATTGATCCGAAGTGTGTGCAGTGTCCTAAGTGGAACTTACGTTTAAAGGACTTAAGTTTGGGGGACTTTAGCAGGTAACTGCTGTATTTTGTGTTACTTTGACTGTAAATTCTTCTTTTCGTGCATATTTCTCTTGTATTCCCCATTAGAACAATGGACTCCATAAGTGGCATTG
Organism: Engystomops pustulosus; assembly: GCA_019512145.1. Classification (NCBI taxonomy): domain Eukaryota; kingdom Metazoa; phylum Chordata; class Amphibia; order Anura; family Leptodactylidae; genus Engystomops; species Engystomops pustulosus. Next base: position 40,502,202 of record CM033643.1, read on the forward strand.
CTACACAGTGTACATCCTGTGCCATGTATGCTTTCCTTGAACAGCCGTTCGAGGGGGAATACTGCTGTGTGGGATGTGTGAAAATTGCTCATCTGGAAGCCCAGATTCTGGATCTAAATGAGCAAGTTTCAAGGCTGCGGGCAATTGACAATATGGAGTGAAGTTTGCTGCTCCTGGAGCACAAACTTTCTGGGGAAGATGGGTGTGGGGGGGGGGGGGATATGGAGGTGCAGAGTGCGGGGCAGCTAGTTGGGTAACATGTAGAAGGCAGGGTAGAGGGAAGAGTTGTAGGGAGTCTAGTCCTGATCTGGTGCACCCCAATAAGTTTGCCAGGCTGGCAGATAAGGGGGATATCAGCTCAGGTAGCAATGCTGCAGCAAGACGTGGCCTCTAGCAACCAGGGGACTGGCTGCTCCAGTAAGAAGGGTAATGGGAGCACAGGCAAGGTCAGACAGGTGTTGGTAGTAGGAGATTTGATTATTAGGGGAACAGACAGGGCAATCTGTCACAAAGACCGTGCATACCGAACAGTGTGTTGTTTGCCGGGTGCTCGGGTTCGGCATGTTGCGGATCAGGTTGACAGATTACTGGGAGGGCTGGTGAGGAACCAGCGGTCATGGTCCACATTGGCACTAATGACAAAGTAAGA